>JASCZW010000708.1:0-70986 GCA_034211315.2 Aedes japonicus | reverse complement strand
GTACCAAAAGTCTTCAACCCTCCAAACACTCCGGAACTTTGCCCAATTGAAAAATTTTGGGCAATCATGAAGGACAAACCTCGTTAAAACTCCAAAACTGATAGAAAATGAACTTGAACTAAAGAAAGTGTGGTTAAAAGTAAGTAAGCAGGTCCTATCATTGCCCAAAATTTGATGAAAGGGGTCAAGGCAAAGGTGCGGGCATTTGGGTTGGGAGAAGAGGTTCAATAAACCAATTATGTCAAAACTTAACCATTTAGTAGTACTTTATTTCCAGAAGTACTTTATTTTCAGAATATTGTTATTTATCCTCTTACCATCTGACATATTGTTAAAACTATATAGGAGATTGTTAGTTTATAGTTGTCAACTATAAGGGTTAATGCCGCCACAATAACGGATGCGGTCGTCATCAATAAGGGAAATGGTTTAGGAATGGTTTGTGATTATGCGGGCACTCGGTATCTTCTACTTTTTCAACTTGGATTCGTCTATAGTAATTTTCTCAGTTCTCGTTCTGCTTTCGATTGGGACGGATAATAGTTTTATTGGTTCTCGCAAAAACCTTCTTCTCTACGGCATTATAATAAATTTGCATTGTTCTTGTTTCAACAGTCCGGTCGCTTTTGTTGTACAGGCATACATCTATATAAAGCAACCTTATTTTTCGACCTCTATCGGACATTTCTCCTGAATGGGAGTTCATCTATACAAATCATTGCAACCAGTGATAATAATACAAGCAAGCCAGTAAGCTATAGTAGAATATTTATTCGTAACTTAGCTGGTCGTCCACTCATCGAAAGACTTCTGCTATTGCAGCTTCTATTGGATTTAGATCCATGAAGATTAAAATTTGTTTTCACAATAATAGTCAGACAACATATTAAGCGAAGGTGCCAGAAATAGCTGCCCAAGAAACCACGAGGCTGTAATAGCGTGCATATAGGGCACATGTATTACGTCTAGTGCATCATTGAAGTTGAATTAAAGCTGAAAAGGGCCCCACTAAGATCGAACTAATGCTATATCTTTTGTAATGCCATAAGACATTGCGAAAGTAGCATTATTGCATTGGTAATGCATAACTACATTTTCAAGCTTATCCAACGCTTTACTACTTGACAACTGTTGAATTGATGCGATCCCGCATTACTGATGTTGATTTTGGGTTGAATAAGTGCAATAATATAATGCTTGTGGTTACTTGGGTGAAATCCACTGGCTGGTTACTGAAAATAAAAAGTAGATAGAGTTTAAGATCCTCATAGTCTTGGAAAAGCTGAAAACAGCTATCAATAAGGCGTAATAAATTTCATTTGAGCATACTCTGCAAATAATATAATGAAAAACGTAAAGGTGATTTGCATATGAATGAAAGAGAAAGTAATCAAAGAGAGTCTATCAATGTTAGATTTGCCCTAATGAAAAACGTCACTAGAAGTATTAACCACCGACAAACCGACATGAAACTCAATCTTCACTATTGATCAAGAATCCATAACGATCGATTCAAATGTACAGCGATCCCATCTGTCAAAACCTATGAAATCATTTGATCTAGATCAAATAAATGTGCCGAATAGCTCAGACATGAACCATCTCATCGAGTATCCTAAGCGTGTTCGTGGCTTCAATAAACGATCTCAGTCGAACACGAAGATAGATGTCACTAATATGATTTGAACAGAAATATTAAGACATTTTATATTGTCATTCATGTCGGTTTGTCGGTGTATTAACTTTATCGACTTTATCTCAAGCAGAACCAGAGTTTCAATTCCAACCATAGTTTTTGTTGTTTCAAACTATACACATTTCTCTCCGTGTCTGTGGAACGAGAGCGGAAAACCCAACATTGAGTACTTTAAAACTCAATGTTGGCGACTTTTGTTTCACCGTGTTGAATTCTTGACGGACGTTTAAATTTTTGTTTGGGTTTAATTTTTATTTACCAATAAACATCGTGCTTCTGCCACACGCGTAAGTAACATTTTGGGGTTTTGTTCAGGTCAACCAATTTGTAATAATTTAACTTTTATTTAGTGAAATCGGTGTAAACATAATGAAGACAGATCCAAACCTTCGTCCAGGCGGTCCGCGCCAGGGCTCTGGGCAAGGTCAAGACAAGAAAAACTTCAGCAAAGATAAACCTAAGAACGATAGGTTCTTCAAAAAGCCGAACCAAAACGGTGGCAATCGTGGTGGTGGTGGCGGAGGCCCTCCTGGGAGACAGTGGAAACCACCAGGTGGTGGTGGACAGTTTGGTAACAATCGTGGTGGTGGACAGTTCGGTAACAATCGTGGTGGTGGCCATTCCGGTAGCAATCGTGGTGGTGGCCATTTCGGTAATAATCGTGGTGGTGGCCATTCCGGTAACAGTCGTGGTGGTGGCCATTTCGGTAACAATCGTGGTGGTGGCAATTTCGGTAACAATCGTCGTGGTGGCCCTCCCGGAAGACAGTGGAAACCGAGAGAAGGTGATCGCAATGGGGACAACCGTGATGGTGGCGGACCACCAGGGAGGCAATGGAAACCGAGAGGCGAAGGCGGTCCTCCCGACAGGCAGTGGAAGCCAAGAGGCGGTGGCCATAATAGTGATAATCGTGGCGGCGGCCCTCCTGGCAGACAATGGAAACCAAAAGGTGCTGATGGAAACGATGGAAATCGTGATGGAGACGGTTCCGAGAAACAATGGAAATCACGTGGTGGGGAAGGTGGACAGCGTGGTGGACGTAAACCATATGACCGAAATAAGCCAAGCGGTCAGGGACAACGGCAACGCGGAGGGGAAAATTGGAGTAAACCACGTGGTGAACCCGGTAGCACACAGCAACAACAACAATCTAGTCAGGATCTGGATGCCCTTTTTACAACGAAACCGGAAAAGTTGAACTACTGCCTGGCACCGGAACGGTTGGAAGCCCAAGAGCGGGCGATCAAGCGGTTCGACAAGCAAGATCGTGAAGCGGAGCATCAGCAGAAGCAGAACGAGAAGCAGCGCAAGCACAAGATGATGACGGCCAAGACTAAAAAGGGTCAACCGGTGATGCAGGGTCGGATGGAATTGCTGTACGAAAAGGTCCAGAAGGTAGTCGGCCAGGGTTGATTCGGGTTTAAAAATATAGGTTTATATCTCGATAAGCAAATTTATTTTTTGATTTTGTTGATTTCTTGTGAACCGCCTCTATGGAGTATGCATGAAGTACGTCACGGTCGTAAGGGGGGCTTCGCGTCCCAGATAGTACGATTGTAGTAGCGAAGTACGTTATCTTACTTCAATCGTACCTCCCATCCTAGTACAATCTAGTGTCCCTATAAAGAGTCACGCAAAGAGTGAAGTTAAACCTACCTATTGGGGCTGAGTCAAACCCGAATTTCGGTTACTATAGTATTATATATAAACACAGACAACAGACATCCAGGCTCGAACATTTTTTTCCCAATTTACTATGTAAATTTTTAAAAGCAAACCGTTGGAAAATCAGTGCCGCTTAGTCTAGGTTTCACCAAATTAAAATTGACAGACTATCAAATCTCAAGGCGCGCAGGTGGCGCCATCAACATAGGATTCACCAAAACTAACGGAAACAAGCTGTAATTTTAAAATGGCAGTTATAGAAATTTACACACGGAAGGCACTACTTGGATGTCTGTTCTCTGTGATATTAATATGATATATTTGACAGATGAACCGAAAAGTGCGGTAAAGCAGGCTTATTCAAGGGTTCGGTTAAAAAAAAAAACGAGAAAACTCGGTAAATTGAACCATGCATTCGCTGCAGCCAGAACTGCTGCCTTGAACACAGCCAGAAGTATATAATACAAAGACAAAATCGAGTGATTTGTTTACCGTATGTCTTGGTGCGTGACGTTTTGGATATTTCAAATCGACCAGCTCTTACTATAGACACTCTAGTAATAGACCGGACAACGTGCCGCTGAGTGGTTGTATCCAAAACGAACATTTCCTCGCATTTCCCATACGATTTGACAGTTGTTTTGGATACATCAACTGTGCCAGACTCACGTTGTCCGGTCTATTACTAGAGTGTCTATAGCTCTTACAGGCCAAACCGCAAGTTAACGGCAAACCGCAAGTTTGACAGTTGGTGCAAATGACTTCAATTCGTCCGACTAGAATCGGCTTGGATCTTGTCTGTTTTCATTCCGACAAGCAAGTTTGTCGACAAGCTTTCTCAGATCGGGCTTTTCCGCTGACGTTGCGATACAGCTTCCGTTACCATTGTTTTTGGGCCGTTACTGCTAGAGCTATCTACTGGTAAACAGCGACAATTTAGTTGCGCACATAATAAATTTAGATTTATTTGTATTCTAAAACATTATAAAATTGACATACTTTGTAGGTAATCCTGAAACCCGAATCTTGAGCAGAAAGACAGTTGCTGAAAGAATTGACGTGTATGTAAACGCATGATTTTTTTACCAGCTTGGCCCTTCATGATGATTTTCGATTCTCCGAAAAACCAGGCACGAAGATCATCCGACATTGTTGTACGTGACACCGGCAGCTAGTGTGGTAGTCCACAACATTTCGAGTCTTCCGGGAATCTTGTAAGTTTGTGGTACAAACATATTTGAGCTGGAGGATTTTTGGAGCGCTGTGAAACCGGAGAAGAATAAAGACGGAACCGACAAAGGAGTTGACGCTTCCGAACCCGGGCGAGAACTAAAATCATTTTGCTCCGCGATCCCGTTAACTATGTGCACGTCAAGGCGAAGCTGGAGAGCGCATTCGATGACACGGGGTTGACCAGAAGGGTCGGACTGCTGCATAAATTAGTGAAGACCGAGCTGTCCGCTTGCTCCTCGATGGGCGATTATGTCAACCGGATTGTCACTACCGTGTATCAGCTGAACGGGATCCTGGCGAATGGATTGGAACGTTGCTGCTGGCCGGCTTACCCGGAAGACTATCGCCAGATGATAATGAGCATGAGCATGAGCATGAGCATGATTGACCGCCCACGGATGCAATTCCGTTATTGCCAGATCAGCTGTATTTGCACAAAGAACCAACAGATGATGTTTGGGGACTAACATCACATCTTCAATGTGTAAAAACTGGTGATCCATCATAAAGCAATACCGGCGCCGGCCGTGTCCGAATGCTGGTCAAATAGGGAATGGGAAGGAACGTGTTGACATGATACTCGCTTTGAAGGAAGCCGAGAAATCCTCTGCACTTCCACGAGAAATCACTGGGATGTTGGATAGTTTGGGAAAGGTTAGTAGCAGGGTTCGTTTTGGTTAACGATACGCTGAAAGTATGTTGCACTATCCACCAAAAGCAATGGGCCGGTCCAATGTGACTGAAAAGAGACAAGCATAACGAAAAACAAAACAAAACAAAATAGACGAAATAAAATAATATAGAATATGAGATATTGTCTTCAAAACATGGTAGAAACAAACTACTTGTTGCTTTGCAAACCAGCCCTCCTCGATGTCCCAGATGGCCAAATCCTGCAGCTGCTGCCGTTGACACTCGTCCACATCAACCCGACCGTCGCCGACGTGTCGGAAACCTTCCGATAGTAACATATCTGTGTCCAATACACTCTTGTTGCACCGATCAATTTACAAACCAAGCCTGCACACCGAATCAAAATTCACCCTGGCATGGTTGTGGTATCTTCCACTAAAATCCAGTTCCAGATACCGGCACTTCTGGTTTCAGAAACAGAATCAAAAAGATAAATACACTCGATTATGACCTCGGTTGCTTTGGACCTGACCTCGCTTGAGGAAAAAAATCCACTATCGCCAGATGATAATGCCCTTAGAAAACTCGGACTCGCCGATTACCGAGGACGCAATAGAAACCAAAATGCTGCAGGGGGTGAAGTTTTTTGCAGAAGACGCGGCATTGACTGCAAGTTAAAGGACAGGACAGTATGCTGCGGAAGATTCCACCAGAAGTACGAATCGACGACGGATCACCCAAAAAGACCAAAGTGCCGAAAGTGCCACAAGTTTGGGCACATCGCTGGTGAGTGCAAGAGTGCAGTTTTGTCAACCTTTTTGTCCACGAAAGCATCGAACTGGTTCATTGATTCGAGTGCAAGTGTGCATGACCAGTTATTCGCAGCTCCTGGAGAATTTGTAGCCAGCAACCGGATCCTTCGTTGTGACTTATGGAACCGGGATGAACGTAACGGCAACTGGAACGACCACTTTGACGCCAGCATTTCAGGAGAACACAAATCCAGTTCACGATGATCAATTGATCCTCGCTCTTGCTGTAAATCTACTCTCCGTGAACCAGATTGTAAATAGGGGATAGACGGTCATCTTTGCAGACACTGGACACAAAATTTCGAACAGTGACGGCAAAAACGGTGGCCACAGGCAGGCACGAAAACGAATTGTTTCTACTTGAGTAGCAACAGCAAGATGTGAAGAATGTGTTGGCTTGGTCGCATTCAACCCTTGTGAAGGTTTGGTACCAATGACTAGGTCATTTGAACCTCAAAGGGGTTTGAAGACTGGCGAACGGAATGGCGGATGGAATTGTGATCAACCACGCAACCACGGGAGACTGCAAGGTATGCAAAATGGGGGAACATTCTTTAGCAAGGAAGGTTCACGTGCAGTGGAAATGCTTGATGTGGTGCACACCCATATATGCGGGCCCATGGAAGTAAAATCTTTCGCAGGATGCAGATATTACATCGTCTTTATGGACGACAAATCTCGAAAGATGTGGACGTACTTCCTCAACACGAAATCCGAAGTCGAAGTTTTGAGAACCTTCCAAGAATTCCATGCGATTGTTGAGCGACAATCCGAGCGGAGGATAAGGTGCTTTGGAGCGATAACGGCAAAGAGTACGTGAATAACGGCTTCAAGAACTCCAACATCAGAAGACTACTGTATACACTCCAGAGCAGAAGGGCAAAACGGAGCGCGCAAACCGTTCTATTGTTGAACGCGCTCGATGCTTGCTTTTCGAAGCAGGATTAGCGAAAACTTTCTGGGCCGAGGCTGTGTCCGTGTATCTGCTGAAGCGATCCGCTACGCAAGGTCACGATTCTACTCGCAAGCAAGCTTGGTCCGGAAAGGAAGTTGAATCCAAAATCTCGCGAATGTATTTTGTTGGGTTCAACGACTACACGAAAGGATATCGGCTCTACGATCCGCAGTCGTGTAAAGTGTTCACCAGTCGTGATATCTGTTTCATCCACAAAGGTGAGTCAAGTCCACCCGTTGACAAGCAACGTCAGGTACTGGTACCGCTAGACTTCGAGTTCGTTTCTTCATCGTCAACCACAAGTGGTTCGGACAACCGCTTGGTCGAGAAGGCCGAGGACATCGACGCTGAGGACGAGTTCTTCACGGATTGACAAGGTGACAGCGAAGATGAGTTCAACGGTTAACACCTGGACCCTGACCGACCTACCTGAAGGACGGAAACCGACCAAATGTAAGTGGGTCTTTAAGAACAAGCACAACGCAAACGACAATGTGGGCAGACATAAATCGCGTCTTGTCGGAAAGCGTTCCTCGCAGCGAGAGAAGGTGGACTATGGCAAGACCTACTCACTATAGACACTCAAGTAATAGACCGGACAACGTGAGTCTGGCACAGTTAATGTATCCAAAACAACTGTCAAATCGTATGGGAAATGCGAGGAAATGTTCGTTTTGGATACAACATGGCGGCACGTTATCCGGTCTATTACTTGAGTGTCTATACTACTCACCCGTGGTACGACATAGATCACTGCGGTATCTTTTTGCCTGGTCTACCCGGACTTTCATTTGAGCAAATGGACGCAACAACGGATTTTCTCTAAGGAGAATTGACTATGAAAAATTATATGGAGAAGCCTCCATGTTTTCCAAACCCCGACCAGCCAACACTGGTTTACGGTTTGAATAAAAACACTCGACGGACTCAAACAGTTCAGTCCCGTTTGGAGTGCTAAACTCGATGCGGCGTTGCGCAGGTTCGGAATGATCCCTTCGAAAAACGACCAATGTCTCTACTATTTATCTATGTCGACGACGAGGTTATCTTTTCGAATGATAAAACGAGGACCAACGAAATCAAGATGGAGCTTATTAACACGTTCCGCATGACGGGTGCTGCTAGTTCGTGTCTCGGATACGGATTACTCGTTACATTGAGTCGGTGGTTTCTCGTTTCAATATCCAACCCGCAAAGGCAGTGGCAACTCCTTTGAATCCAAACTTGAAACTCCGCAGTCCGCGGATGAAGTTGCAAGGATGAAAGGGAATCCATACCAGGAGGCTGTGGGAAGTTTGATGTTCCTGGCCCAGTGTACCAGGCCAGATGTGCTCTTTGCAGTGTCTCCAACTTAGTCGCTTCAATACGAATCCGGCACCTAAACACTGGGAAGCGGTGAAGCACCTGCTGCGATAATTGCGAGGCACGTAGAGTTTCAGGCTGCGGTACACCAAGCAAAGTAGTTCCGATTTGAATGGTTACTATCGCTAACTGGGCGCCGGACCTGGATGACAGAAAATCGACTAGTGGTCACATCTTTAAGCTACAGCGTGGTGCAGTGTTGCATGGTGTTGCAAACGGCAGCCCACCGTCGCCCTATCGACATGTGAGGCCGAGTACATGGCCCTAACTGCCGCAGTACAGGAAGCCATGAGGTGGCGTGGTTTGATGAAGCAACTTTGGCTGAATCAAACCATCGAGCTTTGCTGCGATAATCAGAGTACTATATGCATTGCCAACGCCGCGAACCAAGCATATAGACATATTATGTCATCACTTCATATGCGATTCCCTTCACCAGAACATTGTTAAGTTGAAATATGTAAGCACCGATGAACAGATTGGTTTGACGAAGACTCTAAAACGGATCAAGTTGGGACGGAACCGAGCTGCTATGAGGGTCGCATCAGTCAACGATAAAATCATGGTCAAGATGACTATTGCATGTAATAGTTACAATAACCATGAAAATGGTCGAATTCACCACGTGCATCGCTTTCTTGACTATGGTCATGGCAACAAGGACTATTCCGACAGAATAAAAAGTGTTGAATCAACTTTTTTAGATGGTTGTTTTGACCATGATCATAGTCGGTTACCATAGTTATCCTAACACCCAATAATCTTATCAAGGTAATGTGTCGTCTAATGTCCAATCACTACTCGTTAGGCTCTCATTTCTATCGAATAGGGCTCTTAGAAACCAATCAATGAGCGTAGCTGTGGTGCAGGTTATCAGGACATCAACCACGTTGTCTGGTATTGCCTCGATTTCGAAATTGCCAGATCTGATCTTTTGCGCATCCCTACGGGCTCCAGGGAAACCAGAGAAGGAAGATATCATGGATATGTGCTGGGTTAGCTGGACTTGGACTATATGATGCTAATTTACAAATTCTTGAAACAAGTAGATGCATTCGTTTGATCCTCTCTTAGCTGTCGTTTTAACATGTCCACCTCGTCCCCTTCCCCGTAATACCACTTCTATTGTATCGTTACAGCTTCACGCAACGCATCATCTAATCTGCTGTTGAAAGCCAACGTTAAGATTCCTACTTCCCCATTCCTACCCGAATCATTGTTATCCCTAACCTCGACCAAGTCGCGAGTTTTTCGGCTTTCTAAAATTAACCTAGTTAACAAGTTATTACCGTTTTAAAAATGAAAAAGAACTCGGCTCCGTTATGCCTATGGCACTTGAGCATCACAAAAAAAAAGTACGTTAAAAAAACAATAATGGTAAAACTGACTATCAAATTTGCCTCTCTGTATGATCGAATAAGCTGCGCTTCATCTGTACACCATATCTGTGTTAGAGTCAAGTTAACACATTTTTGAGCGGTTTCATTGCGGTGTGTAGCATTTCATGCGTTTTCCTTTCACTGCTGTACTGTCCTTTTTTTCACTTCAGAATACATGAGTTTGATCATAGACTTAACTTTATTACTGCGATTTAATGATTTCCACTTCTGATATCTGCCCAGCGTATAAAATTTCACACGTCAGATATCTCAACTTCCAGAGCTTTCCAATACGAAAATATTGCCTACCCCCTCCCCCACCCCGTTTCGGGACATACCTAGATGGATTCGAACATTTCATGCCATTCGGATCAAGACCCGGACAATAATGAGCTAAGACATTGTTGGTTATTCTTACAATTAGGAGCAGTTTTGGGCTGCCTCTTCGTTTATTGGAATATTTGAAATACGGTTTAAAGTTTGAATTTAGATTATCTAAAACATAGAGTGTACTTTTGAGTCACCTAATGAGACGATATGTTAAATGTCAATAAAGGAGTGTAGAATAAAAACGTAAATTTACGATAACTTAAGTTTTAATTTGTTGGGGTGATATGGAGCCGTTCATGCGCAAACTACGTTCTCATAGCTGGTCAGCAGTTCGGCGGCGGAGGTGTTGCACAAGGTTTCGTCGGACAGCGTCGTCAGGCGTTCGATCATTTCCCTGTTGAAAGATTGAGAGAGTTTTTATTAGACAGTTGAATGATTTTTGCAAGAGGTAAACTTACCAAGTTGCTTTGCTGATGTAGCAGTACACCTTTGGCAGGGGGAATCCGTTGAACGGGCTGGCAATCGGAATCGTGTACGCTCCCATGTTCTCGAAGATAACCCAGTCATCGATCTGCAGTTCTGGCATGTGGATGGTTTCGATCAGTTGATCCAGGGCATCGCAAGATGGTCCCCAGATGGTGGTTTTGTAGGTTTTTCCTCTCTGTTCTCCGATCAGTTTAGGCTTCGGTGTCTGATGATCGAAGAAGACGCAGTTGAACGAGCCATACAAACCGTCATTGAGATAGTACATCATACGATCGATGGTTCCGGTTGCCGGATCTAGGCAGACACGTTTTGACTGGACATTGGTGATCAGTGTGAAGGCGGATGCAACGTAATACCGACCGGGTTCGGAAATGACGCGCACCGATTTGTCTGGGAAGAACTTGTCCAGGGCCATATTCACGATCATTGCCACTTCATCGATCGAGGTTCCAATGTCTCCGGGAAGCCTCCGCCAATGTCCAGTAGATTGAAGTCATATCCAAATCCTTTGGCGTAATCAAAGAGGCTCCGGGCAATGGATACGGCCTTGTAATAGATCGGAAAATCGGCACAGCCAGACCCGACGTGGAAGCTGATGCCAATCACGTCCAGATTCAGGCTGCGAGCGATCTTGATCAGGCGGGGAGCTTCGTCAACTGGTCGCAACCGAACTTCTTTCCGAGCGGGCAGGAAGCTTTTTCGGCTTCGCAACGAATGCGTAGCACCAGCTTGGCGTCCGGGCAGAACTTACGGATCTTGTGCAGCTCGATGTCGCTATCGAAGGTCATTGTCTTGACGTTGTTGGAGCTGGCATATCGCAGATGAGAGCTTGGCTTCATCGGGCTGGCAAAGATGATGCGATCGGGGCTGACGCCCAGGGCGAGAATCTTGGAGATTTCACCCTTTGAGGCGCAATCGAAGCTTGCGCCCATGGAGGGCAAGGATCGCGCAAACCACTTCGGTGTCGTTGCACTTGACGGCATAGTGCGGCACGACACGGGGCATCTTCTCGATCCAGGCCTGGTGCTTGCGCACGATGTCATCGATGTCCATCAGGTAGAAGGGCTCCTCGGTGGACATCTGCCCGGTCATCTGGTCGATGATAGCCGGAATATTGACCTGGCCATCTACGATCTGCACCATTTCAGTTTCGTTTTGGGTGAGGAATTTCATGATGATTAAAATTTGATAATTGTTTTGTTGTGCGTGCGTGGGTAAAAACGGAATTCAAGATTCGTTAACCAATTGGGGAAAAGCGCGAGTTGTAGTCTCAAATATTTCAATTAGAACGAACTGTAATGGAGATGGAAAAGAATTTGGCGTTAGAAGTTGCGTCGGAAGCGGCGGGATGATGGAATACTTACGAGGCAGCCAGTCTCGGTGGGGGTTAGTCAGCGTTAATTCGTGTCACCAGGGAGGGTCTCCACGGAAGTGGTCAGTGCCCGGGACTAGGGCTAGCTGACCTTTGCTTTTATTCTGGAAATACAAAGAAGATCTGTTTAAGGAAGTACTTTGACGACGAAATAAAAAAGAAAGATTGAATTGAGAGGGCCTTGAGCGGTCGTTCCACTCGTTATTTTTTGACCACTCAAGGCCAACGGACGATTGATTTGTTTATCTATGGTGGTGTTTGAGTATTCGTGTGAATGGCAATTTCGGGCCGACTTGTTTTTCGAATAACATCGCTTCCGGTTCATATGGAGATACATTACGGACGGCATTTTGCTTATCTTCCTCCAATCAACGGTTACTCTCTCGTACATTGGGCAATTTTGATTCACCGCATGGCTTCATACATAGCATACAAATATAAAAACAAGCAAAGCGTGGTTGCCTGAATTGTATGCCTCCTGAACATGTGGCTGTACTCGCACGTTGTTGTTATGCTCTCTCGCATCAAGTTAAATTGCGGAAGGGCGCACCGAGAGCGGGAGAGAATGCTGAGAGAGAGAGAGAGAGAGGCGTGGTTGAACTCTCTCTCTCTATCTACTGTCACTGTAAACTGAACAAACTGCCTGAAACTGCCTCTTATCGATCGCCGGATGACTGGTGGTGGGTTTGTTTTGTTGCCAAGGTACCGTTTTGCCACGGTTCGACGTCATTGATGAGCAATAGAGCAATACCTCGTGTCAGTTTTTCCACTACGTAACGATCGTTTGTTTGTTTGTTTTGTACTGAGTGACTGAGATGTTGTTGACTTGCCTTCGATGGATCTTACGTTTTTTTTGTTGTAAATTATAATTCGCAGTCGAACCAGAGGCAAATTATAGATTGAACCTGTCGATAAAAGACTTCGATTGTTCAAATTCGCCTGATCGTTACAATTCGATGTTTTCGAATTTCAGTGAAAACAAAGCAGATACTGCTTAGATCACATAAGGAACGTCGATCCTAAGGGAAGGTCCATTAATTACGTCACGCAGTAAGGGGGAGGGGGGGTTTGAGAAAACGTGACGATCCATACAAAAAATTTGAAGGTACATACACAATATGTGACAAGGGGGGGATATAAAATGTCATTTTTTGCGTGACGTAATTAATGGACGTTCCCTAAGTCTGAAAATGAATTTTTACTCGTAGTAGAAGATCTTGTGAAGGTTACACACTTAGATTTTTTTACAGTATACTGTAATTTTTTACCGAATATGAAACAGCTGAACATTCGGTAATCGATTCGGTAGTTTTCAAGTTTTACAATACGTTCAGTAAATTAGACTACGCTACTAAGCTGTCAAAATTTACCGAAATATTCTGTACATTTTGCTGAACGATTGGTAACGCGAACTGTCACATTTTTACCGAAAATTCTGTAAACATTTTACAGTTGCTCAGTAAAATTTACAGGTTCGTTTGTAAACAGGGTTTTATTGATTTTCTTTCTTGATTTCATTTCCTGTTCATTGTTGTTTAGTTCGATCATTTATTTGCATGTTAATAAGAAAAATCGGATAATCAGCTAAACAAAACTTGGTTACCATTATGATTTTAATGGAAGAGTTCATGATACCCGGTGACAATTTTATCCTGAAGCATTCCGAAATGTTCACTGAAATAAGCAGCAGTTGGCTAGGCGGCGCTACTGTGCAAGAACGTTCTAACGTAATTAGATTTGAAATTTTACACAACTAATTTGAATCGTTTTGTTCGAGCTTTAACGTCTGTCTGCGGTATAATAGTTTATGATAATGCTGGCTACTTGTGGTTACGAGAAACTTATCCAGTTTCTGCTTTGTCGAAAACCACTTTGCAATGATGCTCTTGTGCAATGTTCCGCCAATTGCTCACCGAGCAAAAACCTTAGTTTTTGGCTCCATTCTTCGCATCAAGCTTATCAATGTTGCCATTCCTGAGCGAAATTTTGAATAGATACAAAGAACATTCAGAACCTAATATTGGGTTCAATGGGTTTGCGGCATTACAACCGAAACATTGTGAATTGCTTAATGCTTCAGGTTCTCATAATGTTTGTGTTGTCGCTGTTCATTAGAATATTGATTTAATGTTTCACAGGCTAAACAGAATATTTGTTCAAGACTGATTGTGAACAACTTTTTGAAAATTTTGTTGTGCTATTCACCGTTAAGCCGTGAATGTAAAAATTCCCCCATACTAACTGAATTTGAATTATTTGTTTAAGAAGACCTCACGAAGCATAAGTTGTCTGAGATATCTTTCGAACAATGGAAACCCTATTGAAACCAGTTGCTGAAATAATATATCAGAATAATTTTTTGAAAGAAACTAAATCTTCATCAAAAGAAGGCGAAGTAGTTATTATTTGTGACGTTGCAGAAAAAAATATTCATTTGTTTTTCAGAATGCTGTTCAATGGCATCATTGGAATAATGATCAAGCTACGAATTCATCCACTTGTTATTTATTATATGGAATGAGGAACGCTTAAGCTTTGTTGTGATATCAGAAGTTCTGAAACATGATACGGCTGCGGCACAGGTTTTTATTTCAAAGTTAATAACGTATTTGAATCAACTAAGGAAGAGATGAGGCTTCCAGTAGAAAAGTAGAAAAAAATTGCGAAAGCCTCTGCAAATTTGAAGATAAATAGAACATTGATTCTGAGTGACATCTTTTCGCTAGCTAGCTAACTTGTCTAGAAAACATTGGATGATTGGGCTACTTAGAGAAAAGAAGTTAATTTCACAACAATAGCATTTTGTTATGTTACACAAGAAGAACACGGAGAGGATTTTGCAGAATGAATTGACAGTTATCTGCAAGCAAAAATGATTCCAGGTACATAAACATATAACTTCTTCATTCCGATTTCAGTTTCTTTTCAAACTGAAACGATCATCTACCAGCGTAATGGATTATTGTAAGGCTTGGGGTGTATCCAAAGAAAATTTTAAAACATAGTACATTGAACAAGTACAGGGTGGCCACAAAATCTTAATTTAAAAAATTTCCGCATTTTTCCCGATTTTTTTTCGGGATTTTTGCCTGATTTTCCCGACTAAGAAAACGAGTTAATATAAATTGGATTAATATATATTATTGAATGTTTAAGGAAATTAAATCGTAAATTCGGACTAGTTTCATTTAGGCGAAATGACGGATAGCAGCCGCAAATCGCGCTTCTTGCGTATTGTGTAACCTGCTTTGGTCACTCATTTTGCGAACGAGAACCTAAATTGCCAATATAAGCCATTGATCTCTCAAATTTCTAGAAGCATAAACATCGAAGAAAAACAGTAAAGCATTCGAGGTTTTCGAGTACCATATGATTCACGTGCATTGTGTGCATATTGTATCGAGGACTTCGTGATTTCAACGTCGTTGACAGTTCGTAGACAATTCTCTGAGCTACCAAACTTTTTTCAGTTTGGTTCACCACTAGATCCTCGCTCCATCGTCACATTTTCATGCGACAGGGGGAGCATCTTTTTAACTAAGCGGTACGTTTTTAAACAACAAATTCATCAAAAAACGATCCACATGCCAATCTGTTAGTCATAATCCCTCCTTGAAGGAGGGGTTTACGATGTGCTAGCAGCAGCTAACAATGAGGACTTCAGAGTCTGGGCTGGCTCACAGATCCTTGATATCAGCAATCAATTCTTTGAGCGCATTTCACTTGACAGCCATCCGTAGAACACTGAGCCATCTTCTTCAGCAATGCTGGATTTGCAAAAAAACACTGTCTCATTCCGTAAATGAGATCGTTGAACCGAGTAGATAACAAAAACGCTTCTCAAATCGTTTGAAATGGTTCCTTCCATATGAAATAAATTCCCGATTTCTTTTGAAATTTTCGACTTTTCCCGCATATTTCCCGATGATTTTGGATTCCCGCATTTCCCGATTTTTCCGAGTCTGTGGCCGCCCTGCAAATAGGCAGCCACCATTTTCAAATTTGGTTTTTAATTTATTGGAAATATATAATGTTTTTTTAAGCGTAGAATTGTTTAACAATCTTCCATTTCATCTTAGAGTCCATTTTATTACAACCAAAATGTTACGTATAATGATATTTTTAAGAGAAGGCATATATAAACACATGCGCCATTTAAAAAAAATACTCTTGAGCCAAACGTTTTTGTTTTGACCAAGTGGAAAAACATAATAATGCATACCCAAACTATGTGCAAAATCTAACCAAATTTGAAACTTCACCTGGAAATGCTGAAAAGCCGGTTTTGTATCTTATGAAAACACATGCGCCCTTTTGAAAAATAAGCCTTAAACCAATTGTTTTGACCAAGCTAAAAAACAAGATTTTTCATGGATGGTCTGCAATGCTTCATTCAAATCAGAGAGGGTCAAGTTGAGTTGTTTACTCATTTGGTAGATAATTGTTCCGTAACTGTAACATCGTTCCGTGAATGTAACAACTGACGAAGCATTGCATTAAATTTCTCGAAAGCGTCGATACTAAATATATCCATTTGTCTCTATGCCGAAAAGCTTGAAGGACGAGTACAACAAGCTTGATATGAATTCGAATGTTGAAATTCGTTTAATGCAACATATTGATTTTGAGTTATTTCCTTCAATAGCCAAAAAGTATAGATTTCAAAAAGTAATCTACACGGAAACTTCAAAGGGCAGCTCTAGTACGCAACGAATGGAGTAAACAATTTCTGGAGAAGAGCCAGCGCCTGCTGTGAAGTTCACTGAATGGGATGGAGCAGATTCGATACCTTAAAAGCCACTCAAAATTGAGTAGAAGCTGTTTGATGTTGGTGAATATAGTAGACTTGTCATTTTCAACCAAATTTTACAATTTACAATAAATTCGTGACTTAACTTTTCTTAACGAATTAAGTCGAATATTGCGTCAATTTCAGAAGAGCCCATTTTCGGTTACGGATGAAGTAGGAAATGCATTCAAAAAACAGATAGATTGGAGCGTTTGTTTTGGTTTAATTTTAACTTTTCGGTAGTATCATATAAGTTAGTGGAATATGGTTATGCTTATTTGATTTTGTTTGTCTTTTTCCATTTTATTAATTTTTTTTTCAATTTTCACTTCTGCAATTGAGTATTTTCTTAAGAATGAATAATATATTTCTGCTGGGTTTCCCATCGAAAAAGCTTGAGTTTGCTGTCGTCAAACTTGGTTAATATCGACATATTGCCCTCATTTAGCACCGTAGTGTTGATAAATCTAAATTAGCAATAAATTGAGATGCTCCATAATTTTAACTGTAAGCAACTGCCTTATTTATTGCGTTGTGCCTGTGCTTGATTCCGGAATTTAACCCCGTATGATGAAATGTGACTAATATTTGTATATTTCGAATGGGGTTGCTCAAAATAAACAATTATGATAATATTTGAGAGTTTCCATTGGCGTAACGAATTTCGATTTTTCAGTTAAAATTATTTTGACAACTTCTTCGGGATACTCGAAACATGTCTGGTGTATTCAATTCAGCCACAGCCACCTCATGTTACTCATTTGATCGAAATTATCGAATTTTCCTTCATTTTATAGTATAACACAGACAAATCTGAGTATCCGACTGTAAGAGAAAGTGGAATAACTAGAAAATGATAAAAATGATTAGTAATTTCCATTTTATTCCAGCTTACAGCTACATTTGACTTGACAGATACGCCAATTTTTCTACAGTGTGCAGACTTCTTCAGTGTCGTGTACTTCAGTCGAGTATAAGTACACGACACTGACGAATTCTGCACATTGTAGACGAATTACACGTATCTGTCAAGTAATAAAGGTAGTTGGAATTAAATGGAAATTATTAAACTTTCTCCCCATATTCTAGAAAAGATTTATTACAACCATTTTAAGGTCAGAAATATAGTCGGAATCCAAAAACAAGTAAGCGTGATTTATATATTTAAAACAAAATTGAAATCCAACCAAAAAACTGGCAACCCCAACGTAGCTTTCCTATATTCCAGCAATTCGGCAGCACGTGTAAGCTTATGCTGCTTATTGCGTTGTTATCTCTCCCAAAAAAATTACAACAAAAACTTGCTGCGCTTCTACAGTTAACATGTCAAGAGGTGTGACTATATCTGAGATGCAGCAATTTTTTCAATTTTGGTTCCAGAAGATTGATGATGACTTTCTGGGTTTACTGCAAAACGGGGGATCAAAGATTGTAACGCAAAGCATGAGATTTTTACCCATCTATGATTTAGATTTGGATTTGTCGTACCCCCTGCAACCTGTAGAGCAAACCTCAAATCCTTGAGAACCATGGAAGAACATACTGAGTTTTCATTTTGAATTGCTTAGCAACTAGTCACATCTAAATAGCATCACTGCACACTGCGGTTGCTCTATAACACCCGATCATTGTCGTTTTTCTTTGCTTCAGATTTGTCTACCTTCGTCACCCATGGGACGGAATGAACAAATAATGCTCTTTACTTCTTCCCATTCTCTTCACAGAGGTAGCCATTTCTTATAAATAGCTTGGTTTGACAAAACGATTTGGGATGGGAAAAATCCCATGTGGATGCAAAAATGAAACGAAAGGTATCAAATTTTTCCATCAATCTTCCATGGCATACTATTCAGGGACTGTACTCAAACACTGCAATCAGCTACAGTCAGAAGATCACAATTTTTCGACGATGAGTCAGACGTACCTTTAGAGAAATTCTCGAAACTTTACTTCGAAGGAAGAGAATTATACAGCACCGGGGTTAACGCTTCACAATCACTGACGAATACCATACAGCTATTCCACGGAATTACAAAAGGAAAAAAATCTACTGAAAGACTGGCTGACTGCTAGTTTTGCAAACGCGATCGGAAATCGGAAACCGATGAGGGGTGCTAATTGGATTATTCCAGACAAAAATATTACGTATCACTGTCACTAACCACACCGAGAACTGAAACTGAACTGAGAGACTATGAACTGCTCTTGAGGATATAGCGACTCCTCGCCGTTAAGACACCGTTGTCCCGGAGATATTCTCTGTGAAACTGCTGTTCTCCGACAGGGCTTGGCTTTTTATAGGGGCTCTCACCGCGTGGACAAGCCGGACTTCAACGGAATGGCCGTATGCGATAGCGAAGGAGAGCACGCACACATTTGTTCTCTTTCTCGCTCTTCTTCAGTTTTTGCCTCTTGCTTTGCCTCTTGCTTTGCCCTTCTCCACCTTTCTCTCTTTTGCTCTCTGAATTGAGTCTGCTGATTGGCTGAGACGGCTGAGACTCTCTGAAGCGACACAACCTACAGCAGTCGACTAACAACAACACTCGCGGTGGGTGTCGTGTTTGTGTACAGTTTGGGCTTAATCGGAATTGGTTGACAAAATTGGCTTTGAGTTTGTGTTTTTGGGTGTCGGCTTAAAAAATATCGAACTGGAAAATAGTTTATAACTTCAATTGCTGGGTTCAATGATGAATTACCGAACTCACAACAGCTAAGTTGGCTCGAAGTATTCGGCCATCGACTGAGTACCAAGTTTTAGTAATTTTGACAGGGTTACTTAATTCCGATAAGTAATTTACCAAACATTAATCAGCATATTAGATTATTGAGTGTATCGAGTTGGATGTTGGACATTGGGTGCTATGGAGGAATCCAGGTTGAAAAAAGAAGTAGACACCGAGTGGTGATAAATCTGACAGTTCCCATGTTAAAGTATAGGACGAACATTTTAAAATGCTTCTGATAAATTCAAATTCAAAATCAAAATCAAATTCTACTTGTACAATCGGGGCATTATTTTTATTTTATTTTTATTTAGCTGAAAATGTCTTTATTCAGTAGTTCTGAATTTTTCTTCCATCATAAACCAAACCGCTTTTAATTAGAATTCCATTTTAATTTATTAGAAGAATTTAACAAAAATTCATCCTATCCTTTAACATGGTGATAAATTATCACCACTCAGTGTCTTCTTTTTTTTTTTATATCTTTATTATTGTGGCTTTCAGCCTCCTGGGCTGGTTCGCCACTAACAGTGTCTTCTTCTTTTTTATGTTGGATTCGTCTATTAAGAGTTCTGAGGAGTAAAAAAAGATGCAGTTAAAACATTTAGCCTGAGTGTATAAAAAATTCCTGGATGCATGAAGCTATTTCACAAATATCATAATCTGGCATTGTGGATGTCGCGATTTTCATGGATTTGGTATATTTGTAATTTAGGCAGATGCGCATTTAACCCAGTCTCGGACATAGTGGAAATTGGATTTAATTAGCCTAAAGTCCATTTCATTAAGAATTTGTCCGGCAAAATGGGTGATTCCTCTGAGAGAAAATAACGTTAAAAAATCAAAAGGTATGATGTTGTAGAATTTTTAAGCTTTAAGGAAAAAATAAAAGAAAAATTACCCGCTGGCTTTTCGGATAAATGTTCGAACTACTTCGAACTGCTAAAAGTTTCAGTTTCATGTTCTAATAACTTCTATATTTTGAGCTTGTAAAAACTGGTGATCCCAAATTATGGCAATACCGGCGCTGTCCCCACCAGAATGCAGGTCAAATAAGGAAAGAGTAGGAATATGTTGGATATCAAGAAAGGGGGGCAGCCGGGTTCGTTTTGGTAAACGATAAGCTGTCTTATATATTAGTACCGATCTCCGATTTGGACCGATTTTTGACCGACAGAAAGGATGCTGTTCAATCCACTTACAAAATCGAATAGCGGTTAACTAGCTCCAAGATTTGGTGGTACAGCGAATATGCTGAACAAATAATATGTAAAATAAATAATTGGTAAAGCAGAAGTCGTATTTGTTTCAAAATACTACCTCACAATGCCCTCCGCTCAATTTCGAAACTACTTCTAATTAATTTTCACAGCCTGCCGTACTCTAACGGAACTATCAATACTTTCTCTTCTCAACTTTTTTCTTAAAAAAAATCATGTTCACTCCTAGACAGGGATGCCAGATATTTTTTTCAAATGTCTGTGATAAAAATTTGAAATGTCTGGGAATGTCTATAAAAGTCTGCCAATTTTTTTTTTAGAAAATTAGACTTCTTTCAACGAAAAGACGTAATAAGAGCGCGAGTTATGTCATTATCGCTATTTGTGTGATCATGTAAACATGTTTGCATCTATTTCTTGGATTGTATGCAACCTTACCCTATTGTTTCATATTATTAAAGTGACACTGAAGCCTTAAGCATTCGCATAGATGACACAATTTTCCATAGTTTTTTTTCCTTTCTAACGATCTTTACTGTTTTGTATTTTAAAATCAAAATTTAGTTTTCATTTGATAAATACAACGGACTTTTTTTTTTATTCATCAATAACCATGGATGGTGTGTACCATATTTTAATATAGTGTCATCATCACTAGATTATCAATATCATTATAGCTGATTGCAGTTAAAAATGGACTCCGACAAAAACGGAAGAGTGATAAAAGTGCACGTTGACGTCAAATCGTTTTCTGTCTTCAGTGAACTTATACCTTTCAGCATAAAGGATAAGTGCACCGAAGAAAACAAAACGATTTGACGTAAACGTGCACTTTTATCACACTTTAAATGCGCAAAAGCACTTCTAGAGTCCAATCACAACTGCAACCAGCAATATGGTCATATGAATGATTTTTGTATCTTGGCAGTCACTCCTTATTTTCTTAGAAATTCACATTTAAGAACCCAACCTTACTTCCAGAAACATTTGGTATATTTTTTCCTGAACATAGTTACTTTCTAAACTTCTGATAAGTCCCATCCTGAACTACGAGGAAAGTTTCTGCAAAACTTTTAAGTTGCTAGAAGTTTCTCGCTGAACATCTGAGAAGTTCTTTTCTGAACTGCCGAAATAATCTCTTCTGAACTTCAGAGAGTATTGTCCTGAACTTCGGGAAGTTTGTTCCTGAATTTCTGAGAAATTCCTACTTCAACTACTAGAAAGATCCCCCTATACTTCTGGAAAGTTTCTTCTTGATTTTGTCAAAAGAATCTACCATAACTTCTGAGATTTTGTGAACTTCGAGCAGTTCTCATTCTGAAATGCTGGAATGTTTGATTCGGATCTTTAGGGAAGCTCTCTAGCACTTCTGGGTAATTCCAACTGAACTTTGGTCGCTTCGCAACTTCGTAGCGAACTTCTGAGAGTTCTTTACAGATTTTTTTGAAAAAATTCCTTCTTGACCGTACAGGTTGTGCCCTCTCTGGTAGGTTTCTTCCTGAAATTTGAAGAAGTTTTTTCCTGAGCTTATTCTTTCCAAACTTCTGATCCGGTACTGCGAGGAAAATTTTATTCCAAAATTTTTAGGAAAATTCCCTTAAATTTGATCTTGAAGTTTCTTCCTGGAATTCTGAGAAGTCCTCTTCTGAACTTTTGGGAAGTTTTCTGCAGAACTTTGGGGAAGTTTGATCCGGAACTATTGGGAAATTCGTGCTCAAATTAGAAGGAAGCACTCCCACTACTCTTGGAAAGTTTCATTCGCTTCTCCCTAAAGAATTTTGAGAAATCCTTATTCTGAAATACAGAATGTTCTCCTCTGAGCTTTGGAAAAGCTGCCAAGCCCTTCTAGGAAGTTCCAACCAACCTTTCGAGAAGTTTCTTCCGGAACTTCTGGGAAGTTATTTCCTGAACTTGAGAGAAGTTCTTTCCTTAACTTCTATGACGCATCGTCCTGAGGATTTTTTTTTCCAGATTTTTTGAGAAATTATAGGTTAGCTTGGTCTGAAATTTGGGGAAGTTTTTTTTTCTGAACTTCTGGGAAGTTCAATCTTGAATTTCTGGGAAAAACTCCACAAGCTCTGAAAAATTCCAAACTTCAGAGGAGTCCTCTCCCCTCCACTTCTTCCTGAAATTCTGATAAGTCCTCTCCTGTTTCTTGGGGAAGTTCTGTCTTAAAATTCTGGTAAGTATGATCTTGAACTTCGGTAATGAATTTTTGAAGGTTCTTCTTGCATGAACTGCTTGCTCCCAATACTTCTGATAAGTTTCTACCTGATCATAGGAGATTTTTTTTCTTCAAGGAAGTCTCTTAGTTTCTCAAATATGAATTGTATTGTTGTGAACCTTGATTTTCATTGTGACTTAATAGCAAAAGACCAATATAACCAACGCTTTGACAGTAATTTTTCGCATGGGTTTGAACACGCGTGGGATTGAACACTTCTTCTCCACGCATGGAACTGAACACCATAAGTAGAGACTCCATGTTACCCTCGGAAAGGGCGTATACAATACTTATCTCCGGGCCCATTGTGTCTCCAAGTGGCCCACCGCTTGCGTTTCTTCAAGAATTTCTACTTTAAATGATACCTACAATATTTTCAAACATTTCAACAAAGCTTCTTACCGTGTCCACTATACTGCGTTTAAATACTATACTGCGTTATGCGTACGTTTTAAATCCGCACTTCATAGAATACCTTTATTTGAAATTCAAAAAATATTTCAAATGTCTGTAAAAGTCTGCAACATCAATACAATGTCTGCTAAATGTCTGCATCGTTTAAAAAGTCTGCAATAAAATTGAAATGTCTGCAAATTTACAGACATGTCTGTGAATATGGCATCCCTGCTCCTAGAGCGTAATGGTGATGAGAAATTATTTCCTTCTCAAACAACATCATCAAATAATATGTATCACAACTAATTATGATCCCCACCACCGGTTCACCAATCCCGGCAAACTGCCAGATCTCACCGGGAAGCAGTTTTATTGTACTTTTTTCAGTGCTCACTCGATCACTCGCGTTATCGAAAAATATGTAACCGAAGCAATAGATAAAGTGGTTTGTCCGATAGCAAAAAAAGAGCGCAAAAAAGCTTTGACACAACCTTTCACAGCCGATGCTCGAAGCAAACTTTTTTTCTACGTAAGGCCTGTACTCGAAAAAAATGCACCAGACAAAAGTGTTCGCCAAAAATTTATTTTAAGTCGGATTTTCTTGAAACTTTCAAGGAATGAACTTATATATATGGATTACGTTTTTGGCATAATTACGGTGGCATAAATTATTCAATTTCCTTTCCATAGCTGAAAGCCCGCACCTTTCCCTTAACACCCCTCATTACATTTTGTGCAATGGTGGAGCCAACCTTTTTGCTCACTTTCATCCATTCTTTTTTCAACTCCAGCTCGTTCTTAAATATCTTGGACGATTTTAGAACATTGGCCTTCATTGTGGCCCAAAATATTTCCACCGGACGAATCTCTGGTGAATTTGGGGGTTGACGGTTTTTGATACACAAACAACGTTATTGTCTCTGTACCAATCCAAGGTCGATCACGCGTAAGGGCATTATGCCAGGTCCGGCCAAAATAATGTCTCGCCTCCGTGGGACCGCAGGAAGGGCAACAGACGCTTTTGGAGGCACTTGGTGCGGTAAATTTCGCTGTTAAGGGTACCCGTTGAGATGTACGGTTTACTCAGTTTACCGCATTGTATATGCCCCGCCAGAGCAAGTATTTTTTGGCGAAATTGTCCACCTTCTTCTTCTTTATGCCTTCCGGAAAATCAAACCGTAATTTGGCAACGTAGAGCTCCAGCCCCGGTATCTGCTTCGCGTCTGTCTTGATGTAGGTTTCGTCATGCATAACCACACACATCGGTTTCTTTAACCACTCTCGATACAGCTTTCTTGCGCGGAATTTGGCCGCCGTGTATTGTTGATCACGCCGGTTCGGTGCCTTGCGGACCTTGAATACACGAAGCCTAGCTCGTTTCGTGGTTTGTTGAACGAACCAGGCCGAACACGTTGCCTTCAGAGCCGCGTCGCGAATCGAAAGGTTTGGATTACACTTGAAATAATCCAACACCTTCCGGGCGTTCACAGGGTCAGCTGTCTTCGATTTTCTTCCACTTCCGCCGCTCGGTCGTCTGGGACTCCTTAAACGATTTTACCACCCGACATAGTTGCATGGGTGATTCCCAGTTGTCTTCAGATCCATCTCATGTTCGCTGTCGGATTTTCCATGGCAGCGCGCAAAATTATCCGGCGATTTTCTTCTTGTTTCGATGACATCTCAATAACCACGGAATCGATTGTTATGAAATTTTGAACATGTAAACAATTCACTCTAGGATAAAAATGGTGCATTTTTTTCGAGTACAGGCCTTAAACAACATTCTACAAACTATTTTATTGCTGGAACTAATAACTGCTGCAAGCAAGTCGAACGTCCTGAAGAGCAATCGGCACCTTAAATGAAGATCGAAGGATTTGGGGAAATTAGCATACCTAAAAGCATTTCGTGCCTTCTGGCAATGTGCCTAGCCTGGCTAGCCTATTGATTTCTCTGCTTATCTATTTCTGAATTCATTTAGTATCAGCCGGTAGAGACTTTGTCATATGCCCAATGCTTCATTATTTCAAATCCGCCCAACTAATCGCAATATTTTATGATATACACATAAACAAAAGCGTTCACGAAAATGAAAACGGACCGTGAACTAGTTCACGTTTTCAGGATTTTTACCTAAAAACGTGATTTAGTTCATGATTACGTGATTCAGTTCACGGTGTATTTTTGCTTGTTCTCGAATTCATGACTGCAGTTCACGGATCCGGGCACGGACTTTTTTCCGTGTAGGGAGTGGATATTATAATTTTAAATAATTTAATGCATACGTATTCCAAATTTGGCAGATCCACCGGCAATCGGTGGGTAGTCTACAAAAAAGAAAGCAATTCGAACGGGAGTAAAAAAAATTACGGAATATGAATTGGATAATCAAAAGTCGCTTCAGGAGCAGACGTTCACTCGACTGTAAAGTGCATCCAAGAATTATTACGGGCTTCTGATCAAAACGTAGCCCATCTAAATTGTGTACCGTTTAAAATCCGCACACCCAAAATTCAATCTCAAAATTCCAGTTTTTATCCGATCATGACCAAATTTTCATCAAGTAAAAACAAAAAAAAAAATTTGGTTTTTTCATTTGATTTATTTCGCCTGTATATTCAAATGCGCGAAACTTGGCCTTAACCCCAGCCATAAGATTCTGCACGACCTCAGAATCTAAAATTTTTTGCGACCGTTTTCTGGACTCGTCACGGTTTGGGGTCTTTTGAACCTAAAATATTCGTAGTCCAGCTCGAATTATGGTATTCTGCACGTAAGCCTTGCTCACATGCAACTTTTAGCTACATCTCGAACTGAGGCGTTCGGTTGTCGTTTAAAGGCGTTTGTTATCGTGCTCGTTGATCACTTTTTTTTGCGGATCTTCGCTTCCAATCAGCAGTCAGACGTTTTATGATACCACATACAAAAAGGGAAAATTGTTTTATTAAAAGATTTGCGCTTTTCTTTTAAAAAGTGTTTATTTTTCATAAAATTGAGAGTAAAATTTTCTGCTATAAAAGTTATGTATTGGATTTAAAGATGTATTTTTCGGTTCAGTGCGAGGGGTACGCCGCTTTGCGATTGCCCATTAGATCGCTGCAAATCTTTATCAAATTCACACAAAAACCATCGCTTCCACTATCGCCATTAATCGCAACAGTATTACGAATCGTGAAATTCATCGCGTAATCGCGTTTCATCGTCACCGATTCTTACTCGAATCGCGAGCAGTGATATTGATGTCTGGCAGCCATGACATTTATATTCGAGCTACCCGTCGAAAGTGAATCCAAGCAAGCCAGTTTTCCGAAGCAAATCAATAGTGTTGTTTACGTTTGTTTCGGTGCTAGCGATTGCAAACCGAATGAATTCTCCAATAAAATAACAGTTTTTGAAAACTACGGAATGTCCGACCTATTGATAAAAATATATTATTCTCTTTGTGCGAGTAACGCATTACGTGAAAATTTTTCACAGTTTTCGTGTACATCCTTTAATAAACTAATCGGGTGAGATGACTCGTCCAAGGCCTTGAGGCCGACCGGAAGATTCGATGAGATACATCCCCCAGTTCTGATAACCTAAATATTTTGCCAAATAATTTGAGTCAGGGTCCATTTCTCATGCCTTAAACCAGGTTTCCAACATAGTTTCAAATTTGAATCGGAGGTGAAGAAATCAGTCACTTAGTGACAATATGTTATTCAAAATACATGAACTACTTGAACATTGCCCGCCTGTATCTCTTCCCAAAATCAGTTACGAAGAGAGAGAGAGAGAGATCATTCCACATACACACACTTCATACCAACCATTATCTCTCATCAAACCGGCTTATGCACCGACACTCTTCCTCACTCTGCTTCTTCTCTCTTATTCTGGTGTTTCTTTCTCTCCTTCCGAGTGCGCGATAATAACGGAACTAGCCGGCTTGATTGGATTTGTGTTTTGTTTACAATAATGTCGATCGAGGCGTGTTTGGCTTAAGAAACTCGTTTGCAAGTGGTGTTTGGTCATGCAGGCTGCAATAGTGGAGTGGAATTGAAGAGACTGCCGCTAGCGACCGAACGATACACAGCCCGATGACGACAAAAACGGCCAGTGAAAACAGCCAAGCGACGGTCTGTCTCGCTGATGATGATGATGCTGCCGCGTCATTGTTTGACTGCCTGCCCTAGGTGTGTAGAGTAGATTCGGATTATTTCATATTCGGGTAAATCCCATGCTCTCGATCAGCGAGGTAAAGTCCCACTGCCTGGAGGTCGATTCGATAATAATGGGGAATAGAGGGGGCATAGAGTTGAAGGTGGTTCATATAACGAATGAAATAGAGAATATTAAAAATGATTAGGAAAATAACAAACAAACTTGTATCGATGACAGATAGGCATGTTTACTAGTTTTCGAAGTAGGACTTATAAATGGTTCTGATAGGATATATGGTGGGTGATCTCAACAGGAAATTCCCAACAAGCAATTTAGTTGTATCGAATGTTTACGAGTAGTTTATGAGTAAAATGGGTTATCAATGTTTGTACAACGTGGTGAAATTCAATGAACGTCTGAACTAGTCTGTTGACTGAAGTCGATCCTTAATCCTCACCCATTCGGATGGTTCTTCCCCATCCCCATTTCCGTCAGCCACTTGACGGACTTGCTTAGGTGTCTGAACGTGATTGTTGGATTGGTTTCTTTGTTGAGCACTTTTTTGCTGATGTATTGAAAAATGGGCTCGAGCCGAACCCCGTTTCTCCTGCTCGATAGCAGTGATTCGCAAACTCGTGGTGAACGCCCGCTTCATTCGACATTATGTTTAGCCGTATTCGATTCACTTTCGATAGAGGTTTAGTCAATATGACCCGGAATGGATCTTAAAAATGCTATAACTTTTCAAAATAAACATCTAGACGTTTGAATTGTCTCGATTTTTCCTAAATCATAGAAAGGGACGTTTCTGCATTAAACCCATTTTTTGACATTTCTGAAGGGCTGTTAAAAAATTACGAATACCAAATTTCAAAGTCTTTGAAGCAGGGGCCTGGCAACCCTATCCTTGTTACTAGCGTTTGCCAGTATGTAACATTATCACGGGCCTTATTTGAATAAGGCCCGTCTGACGTTTGTTACTACGGGTACGAGCCCCAGTATTGTTTACAAGCAATGAATATTTTGATGTTTGGATGTTAGAGATGTTAGCTAAAGCAAAATGACTTCTCGCCAGCTCCTTGCTTTGAAGTCAAAATGCTCATTGTGTCCCAACTTTAAGTTTCTGGTTTGTACTACCCTTTATGACCCGATTAGCCACATGGAATCTGTGCCGGAAGAGGGCATGTTTTGCCACGATCCGTGAGGCAGCGACGGATACAAATTTTGCCGAAACATGCCTTTCGACGGCTCAAACTTCATGATTTTTCATGAATAGTCTACTTCAGCGTTGAAATGAACCAATGACCATGTTGGCTATTCCGAAACAATGGATGCCTCGGAGAACCTTTTAGGAGGGGACAAATACCGATTTTCGCCGACACATGCTTCTGACGGCTCAAACTTCCAAGATTTTTGATAAGTAGTCTATTTGTTTTGCTAGAAATGGCTCAATGATTATATTGGCCATTCAAGAAAACCGGATGGAACGAGGAACCGTTTGGGAGGAAAACACAGTTTACATCGAATCATGCTTCAACGACTCGGACTTATGGTTTTAGTCAATAGTCTACTTCTAGCGAAATAGATTAATGACCATGTTGTGCATTCTGGAACAACCCGATGCTCCGAAGAACCCTTGAGCGGGTACAAAAACGGATTTTCGCCGAAACATCCGATGGCTCAAACCTCATAATTTTTTATAAATTGTCTATTTCTAGCCTAGAAATGGCCCAAAGACTTTGGCCATTCCGAGAAAATCTGGATGCCCCGGGGGAACCGTATACGTTGGGACAAATACAGATTTTCCCGAAATATGCCTTTCAACGGCTCAAACTTCATATTTCTAGCCTTGAAATGGATCAATGTGCCGTATTGACCATTCTGGAACAACCCGGATCCCCTGGAGAACCCTTCTGGAGGGTACAAAAAACTAAATTTTGCCTACTAATAGTCTACTTCTAGCGTTGAAATGGACCAATGACCATATTCGCCATCCTGAGACAATCTGGATACCATCTGGATACTTCAGGAGGAGACAAATACGGATTTCCACCGAAACAGGCCTTTCGACTTTTCAAACTTCATTATTTTTTATAAGTAGTCTACTTCTAGCCTATAAATAGCCCAATGATTATATTGACCCTTCCGGGACAATCCTGATGCCCTGGGGGAACCGTCCAGAAGGGGACAAACATAGATTTTCACTGAAACATGCCTTACGACGTTTTAAACAAAACGTACCTCTACGCGGAAGTTCGTTGAAGCAGCCATTTGGCATACAAAAGAAAGATCTAGAGGCTGATTTCATACAGGCTTGGATTTTTCTCGGTCATTTCGTTTGTGGAGCGGTTGGTGAGCAGAACGCGTCGAATAAGTGTTCTTGAATAAATTTCCAAGTGGTGAGAAACGTGGTGATAATGTGGTGGAAAGATCTTTTAATAACTTTTCCTCATTGTTTCCAATTTAATAGGTAGTTATTAAAGTAATACAGTTAGTTTAGCTGAGAATTTATTACAAAGTATTGTTCTACATGAATTGGAACGGTACAAATAGTAAGGTATGTAAAAACAGAGGTGCTATTGAATACGGGGAATGAACTCATATAACTTTTGTTGAACAGCAGGCCTCAGGCATCTGTCGGAGGAGTGTTGGAGTGCGTTTTGTCTGGCGAGGGCGACGAGGAAACCGCAACGAAACGGGTGGGAGTTAATCCGAACGTCCGACTGACATGTGCCGTTACGGCCGTGCCCCGGAACATCCGTCACCATATGCTACGTTTTCGACCAACAATCAGCCGATGGCAACTGTCGCCACCACCCTCGTTGGCAGAGCACTAAACCCGACCCAGTTTTACCGACAGCATTCCCGTCACGTTCATCATCTCATGGCCATTCACTTTACCCGTACGGTATGAGATGAGTCCCGCATGAAGACCGATTAAAGAGAGTGTAAAGATAAGAGGTAGGGGTTAAGTACTGAAAATGGAGAATAGGGTAGTAGAATAAAGATGAAGTTGAAGAATAAATCGAGCGGTTCGAATAAAAGTCTTTTCCCGTTACGTTATCTCAAAGACTTTGAATTCATGCCATGCTCGGTTATCCGTTTTGCAGTTTACCTAAAGTTTTTTTTCGTTATCGATACTCCTCGGAACACCAATCCTTCTTAATTATCGGTCGTGATATTTTGGATGAAAAAAGGTATCTTTCGTGAAGCGATTAGTCGAAATCAGAATTTGGCTGTCTCGCTTTCGTATCCACCAACCGTGCCAGGCTTGCCAGACCATTGAGTCCATGCTTTTAATAGTCGGGCAATTCAACTGACGGGCAGTCTCACTTTGTTTGCCAAACCAATTGAGTCTGGGCAGCGCACGGTTACACCGAACGTCGATATTACTAAATTTCGACCATGCATAAAGATATTGACAAAGCAGCTTGGTCACTCATTCAAACTAAGAGTCATGACACAGGAAACTATGTCAATTTCACATTTTACTATCTTGTCAATGTTCAACTTATCTGTTTTCATTATTCGCTGAATTTATAAAAAAAATAAAGAAATTCTGTTAAATACATCCATGGAGCCGACAAAGTGGATAAACATTCACTTCCACAACTGTCTATGGATAACAACTGGGATGGACCCCCCCCCCCTTGCCCGACCACGCTACGCTACTGCTCAGAAACGAGTAAAAATGATAAACTAAGAAAACTATGTCAATTGGATTAGTTTTTCTTTGGTTTGATAAATCTACGAGCTCTATTACCATGCTGTTTACCAAATATGCCAGATTTCGATACATCTGGTAATCAGGTCGATAAAAAAGCTGACGTCAGAATCAGAAAAACGGATCAAATTGACATAGCTTTTTTCTTTGTTTACTATTTTTAATAATAATTTTTAAGCACACGTTGGGACGGAATACTTCAAAATGATTTAGAACAACAATACGGCAATCATATTTACCACTAATCAGCCCTAGGTGCCAAAAGGTTCTCATCTGTTTATTAGATAGCTGATTTTCAATCATCTGATTGAACCCATATAAGGTGGGACTAATTCTCGTCGTCAATCGCTATTACTCAGCTACTAAAGACAAGCGACTTCAAATTCTGTTCATGTGAATAGTTTCGCATAGACACTAGTCATATAAAAAAAATCAAATCATTCGCTTTCAATACGACTGAGCAGTAGCGATTGGGACAGGAATTGGTCCACTGCCAAGTTGGCCATGCACTCTACGACAACGACATGAAACGTGAAGTTGTCGCCAAGACTGACTTCAAGTTTTCACAACAAATTTACAATTTTGCAACGGTTCAAGTTCATCAGTCCAGCATGTACAGTGCTGTTTAATTGTGGTTCACTCGAAGATCGATGTGATCGAAACAAAGATAGTCTTTCCCGATTTTTCAGGTTCATAAGTTGAGCAATCAACTTCAAATAATCTCGTAAAGTTCAATCCAAGCTCACCCAATCCTAGTTCGTCTGTAAATAAAGGCAACTGTCATTGATCTCCTCCTAAAAGGTTCTCCCGGGTCATCTTGACTGTCTCGGAATGGCCAATATGGTTACTGGTCCATTTCAAGGCTGTACTAAACTATTCATGAAAAATTATAAGGTTTAAGCCGTTGAAATACATGATCCGATGAAAATTTGTTTCTGTCGCCGCCTCACGGATCGTGGCAAAACATGCCCTCTCATGGCACAGATTCCTTGTGGCCAATCGGGTCAAAGGCAGTTCTAACCACAAACTGAAAATTGGGAACCTACACACTTACATTTTTTTTACAGAAATCTGTAAAGTTTCATCGAATTCTCTCAACAGCTGATCGTTCGGTAATCAGATTTTATGAATTTCGGTGAAATTTTACAGATATCGCAAAAATTGCAATTTTGGTAAAATTTTACCGAAATCCGTAAAATCCACCGAACATTCAGCCGTTGAGAATTCGGTAAAACTCAACAGATTGCGGTAAAATAATCTGAGTGTGTAATAAGCAATTTGACTACGAAGACTTTAAATTTGGTTATACTAATTTTCCACAATGTGATTTTGAAATCCGGGTCAATATGACCCGAAACACCTAGTTCGTCATACATACATACCAGAAATATTTCAAAATCGCTGGAATAAATTTTCGTCAATAATCATACACAAGGTTTTATTACATGTGTGTCAAAAATCGTGTTTACTATTTGTATTGAGCAGCCAATAAGTTGCTATCAACATTCTACTTAACACTGACGAAAAAAATCTTAAGAAGTTCATTCAAAAACCTTATGAAATTTAGCCACAAAGATCGGTTTGAATTTCTGTACTTTTACCTTATGAATGCGAATGCGATGTTTTGTCAATTGCAACTATCTTTTGAATATGATAACTAATTGAGTTTCATAACACAGCCTTATGAAACATTATTGTTTGATTATGATAACTGAACGTGTCCGTTATGCATTTAAAATTGATTTTCAATACAATTTTTCACTTTCATGTATATTATTTTTAGGAAGATGGGTTTATTTTTTGGAATAATTAAATTAATGAGGCATCTTTGTTGGAAGCAAAAGGCACCTTTTTACAATCCTTGAAATATTGAAATTCTCCAGTACGGGTGTTCGCAATGATCTTCAGGTACCCACAGCATTTAACATCAGCGTCGGCATCCACTTTGCAGATCTCCCACGGATGAGCTTCGAAACTGTAACATTGGGCAAGCACCAACCGGTTCACTCCTGCCTTTCGGATAACACCGACTGGTGGGAACTTCTCCACATATGTTGCAATCTGCATATCATTTCTTCATCCAGTAGTAACCGATCATCGACTCGAAAATTCGGCGTTAATCGGATGCATCTCGAGCAGTGAATGCATCGGGACATGATGGTCTTAACCGGGCCAATGTCTAACCTTCGACGCACGCTTTCCAGCTGTTCCGATATCGGTGAACCGTGAACAATCAAACCCGAAAACCATAGCCTGATCCTGCAGATCGCATTCCTAAACCTGGTCGCAAATCGGACAATCAACGGATGACTCATGAGCAAGAACTCCTTAACACCTTTGCGAGCTACGAGTCATTTCCATTGGTCTTTATTCACCATTCGTTCGCAGCCGGCATGGCGCAAAGCGACACCGGTTTGGGAGACTTCCGCTACAAGCATACGAAAGTTACCGGCTACGGCCAATCGCCCGTGATAACGGAACGAGGAATCTCAACGCCCACCAAAGCCACAAATGTAAAAAAACAGATACTACATTCAGCAAAGAAATCCAAAACCCCATCCAAAATATCTTCACCTGCAGCACCGTTGTTTTCCGGATCGACATTACAACACATCATCTACAAACACCTCAATCTTTTCGGGGGCCTTGGCGAGTCGTCGTCGCGTACGGATGACGATTTGCGTTGTTGGGCAGCGCTCCAAGTGCTGGTGCCCTGGAAAACGGCGCACGAAATTCCACAACATTTCTTAGTTCGCCATTGTTGTTGATTAAATTGCCTTATAGTTTTCATCGACGGGATGAATATGGAAATCATAAGGTAATTTAGTGAAACTGATAAGATACACATAGAAAAATCGATGGGAGTAAGTAAGCAGATTGTAAGAGTCCTTATGAATAACATAATAATCTTATGAAGTCTAAACAACCTGCATTTGCTGATACTTCGCAGGCGTAATTTATGATTATCAAAAGTTTTTCATCAGTGAATGAAAACAAATGAGTTAGGGGGTAAAAAGAGTGAGAACCACGCTGCTCTCTAGGCAGAAGACTTTCCCGACAGATAATCCAAGTTGGCTGTTTATGAATTGCCAGACCGTCAACAGCGCAAACACCGGCAAGCTGTAGCCATGGCGGGAGCGTGTGCTGTCGGAGGGTGTCACATGATCGTCGGCACTGGATGATTAGGTTTGAATGATGGCCCCCTTGTGGTGATATGCCTCAAATATGAATCTTGTTCTGTAGAAGTATAATACAAACAACACGGTTCAAATCATGTTACCGTCTAGACGGTGCCGATTTGTGCCGATGAAAGCTGATGAGCCTGAACTTGATGAACTATTTATCGATTATGAAATATAGAATGGTGGCGAACCACTCACGTCAGCTCATATATCTTCAAAAACAGTGGTGTCGATTTAGTCGGTGACATTGGCGCAAGTATCAAACGTGTGAATTGATAGCAATGCCAGCGAAAGAACTGTCTATGGCGATAACTTTACACATTAGTTTGGAAAGCAAACGATCCGTTGCACATTGATTCCAAAGTGTTCTTAAGAAGAAAACAATTTACCGATGGCAGTAGGTCGGTTCTCTGTAATAACGTGGCAGGATGTCATTGTAAGAAATCTATGGCATATTTATTACCACGTAGCAAAACACATCACATGGGCTGTCATCAATTGATTGTTTGCAGTCAACATCATTCGAATTGTGCATATATCGCAGAATCAATCTCAAGGCTTGATAGGTGTTCTTTCATGAAATCAATTCTAGTTTTAGTTCGAAAGAATGTTGTAGAGTATTTGAAAATTGTGATTTTATTTAGCCGGAAGCTTAGCAGTTGTAAATTGGAGCTTTGGTTACTATGATGTCGAACAAATTGGGTATAATAGCGTTTACAATAGATTAGTCAACTACAGCCTACTAGACAACAGAAAATTATTAAATCGAGTAGAGTTTGGCCGTTTAATTACGTGGATGTGTTATGAACTATGAGTAGTTGTTAATCATAGCGCAGACAGACGTTCGACTTCATCTCGTTTAGCTGTGTAAAAACATGGTTTCCCTCAAGATATGAAATAGCAATAATCTAATCATGCCACAGATTTGTTTTGATTGGTAAGGGAAACATGTGTTGCCAGTCAAACTATCAGATATAATGTAGAAATTAGTTGACTAGGCGGCGCTACTGTACAAGATGGAATTTTACACAAAAAATTGAATTCTTTTGTTCGAGCTTGAACGTCAGTCTGCGATCATAGTAAAGCTTATGTCTTGAGTATGGTCTTCCGAACTTCATGTCTTAGAACTAGTTATCATAATTCTAAAACAAATGCAGGAATTTAAATGTAAAACACCATAATATCTCTTTAGTCCGTTTTTTATGAGCCTGTGTTAATCTTTAAAATTAATCTCATTATCTTTCTCTACAGCTGTTGCTGATAATACGTGGTAGGTCGAGTGATCAGAAATACTAAATAACGCTTTCAATCTCTCCACTACTGATTATCTGCCAAAGCGGGTGATCCATTTTCGAAAGTAAAACGCGTGGCATTGACGAAGTCAAGGGTTGTAGTGATAGAGGCCAGCGAAATATTCGTTGCGCATAACAAAATTATGGCTCAAATTTCGAATCCGTTTAATTAAGTCTTCAGCTGAGCTAACGTAATGAGTTTGAACCATTCACTGCATCAACTACACGAAAAGAATAATGCATATGGGTGATTTTAAGTCGACCATCCCTGAGTTGAACCAAACTTTGAGGAATTGTTCAACTAGCACCTATTTGTCAAAATCACAGTTTTTAGTGTGTGGATTGGACCATCCGTTCCAACCCAGACAACCAAAATGCACGTATATTGAAAGTTGATATACAAACATATATGTAAGTAAACAAATCGTATAGAATGCTAAAATATGGCTTAAACGTGCAAAAGTGGAGGTCATATACGTGCAAATTCCATTGTTTTCTTTAACGAGTTGATTTGATATCGTATGCGATTGAATATGTAATAACAAATTCGATTTAAAAAGGTTAGCGATGTATAGCTTAGCTTGACTGACTGCACGTATCGATGGTTGCTACTCCAAGATTGATCAGAATCAGTGAAATTGCACAATGAATCAACTGAATGGGGCTGGGAGTAACCGACCATTCTCACTGTACACGTTTCAGTGACTCAATTTCTTCAATAATCAATAACGGCGCCGGCCACGTCCTTGCAATCAGTTGGGAATAGGGAAGGATAGTTAGTGTGACCTTTGCTGATTAGGGACCGTGTTTACCTCTGCATCCCCACAAAGGTCGCAGGAAGGAGGTTATTCTATGTTAGTAGGGTAGGGCTCGATGGATCAGGATTCACCTTGATAAGTGATGTGATCATATATATATTATGCATTATAAAATTAAATGAACATTCATACATACATACACATGTATACATACACAAACATACACATACACTCAGTAGTAAAAAAAAAGCCGAGCAAAACCCTGCTCCCAAAAACCACGTTGTTCAACCCCCCGTCTCCCCGCCAACCATCAATACTTCCAAATGAAAATCTGACAATTCAATAACTAATGTATAGACCCTATGCGATCAAAACCTCATGCCGACAAAACCTACAGACCCGAAGCTATCACAACATATGCGAAAAAAGCCACCCCTGGACACAGCAACTCCAAAAATCCGCACCCCTGTGAAGGACCCAGGTAGCACACTAAAAACCTCTCCACAGCCTACAAAAATACCTCCACAAAGTGGTCCGGACCACTGCTGGCGTCAAAGTTGACACACCAACACGAGCACCTCCTCCCCCCCCACCCGACACTGACCCCGTCGAAACATCGGTGCGAAAAAAAATCCGAGGTGAATTCATCTTATTAATACACATGATTTGTTACGCGTGAAATATCCCAAACAACTAGTGTAACCCACGAAGAACTTTGAAAATATGGCATTCAGTATGAATTGGTTTGTGAAAACTACGTATACAGTGTTATACAGTATTATTAATAAAATTCACCTCGGCTTCCTCCCCGCACCGACACCTCAGCAAGGGCAGGATCGGGTGAAAAAGGGAAATGCCCACGCTGGTACGTCAACCCCGACGGAGCTGCAGTCCAAACCACCCTATGGAAACAGTCCAAATCCCGCCCATACAATTCTCTGCACCCCTACAAGCCCCGAAGAAACCTCCAATATGCCACCCAAACCCCTCACAGAAACACGGACCCCTGAAATCTCCACGCCCAAAAATGACTCCCCTCACACATGCCACGACAACCCCAAATCTATAAACCCTATCAACATGAAACCCTGATCACACCAGGTTCACACATTTTGCATAATGTTGTCAAACCTTCATCCAAAAACACTGACAATTAACAAAGTTACAGGAGGCTGAACATGGAGTCTTCCGCCAACAAAACCCCGCTCGGCCTCTCCCATGCCACTGAGTGTACATACACATACATATACAGCGATTCCACGGGAAAAGAATAGAGTTGAAAAAAAAAGTTCTCCGATTTTGCTCAAAATCGCTTGGTATATTCTTTATAGAAAATAATAAGACCCGTATTTTTTTATTTTTTTATTAGGATGACCATGTTCGATATAGGGTTACCAGAAAAATCGACATTTTTCGAAATTTTTTATTTGTGAAATGTCATAACTTCTGAACCGCTGGATCGATTTTTAATATTTTTTTATAAATAGAAAGATTATTACTTTTTGTTTTTATTAAAAATATTTTTTTAAATAATTATTGTACTCAAATATGCTAAAATGGTCAATATATTTGTTTTTTATGATTTTTGAAATGTTGGACCACAACGACTATTTGTTTTTATATATTTTTTATTAAAATTCAAACATTTTTACATAACATATCAAAAAATCTCAAATGTTCATCGAGCCGTTTTTGAGTTAAATTTTTTGAAAATTTCATGTTTTTTGCCTATACACACATGGAATGAGCATCATTTTCCATCACTTCAAAATAACTGCGGGAATCATTTCATTGAAGTTATCAAACTTGTTCCTAATAAATTCATGATAACCATGTTTACAAATCTAGTTTTATTTGTGAAGTAATGTACCCATCATAAGTAGGGGAGGCTGGTTCAATTCTGATTCCATTAAATGTAAGAACTATAAATCAGCCTCAAATTGTTTACAGCAGAGACCAACATTGCTAGGATTTACTCAGCCATGGTTAACGCTATAACTGGAGCCACAATGGTCCGTTAGCGTCCAAATTCAGCATGAGTGCGCATAAGGATGACAGAGGCACTCATGCCGAATTTGAGTTGTAGCGTAAACCACGACTGAGTAAACTTAACTCATATTTTGAATTATTCCACATTAGGGTCATTTTGAGTGAATCGAACCGAAACTAGAATACAAATTTTTTTTAGGGTGTAGAACATTTTTTCTCAAATTTAGTCAATTTTGAGGTCCAAAAAACACAATTTCTCTGACCAATGCATTCTACGTTGAAATTCTTTGTGTAATGAAAGCTTTCCATTGGTATTATTAAAAATTTGGCAAAACCAGCGCTGTCTGAGAGAATCTTGGGAAGCCGGAATTTGCCATAGGGTCGAAATTAGACCAGGCTCCGCTATATTGAAGAATTGTAGCTCAAATCTCAAAGCTTTAGACTACAATCAAGGGTTTCCTCAGATTACCTTCAATTAAAACTCAGCATTTAATTTGATTATTTAATTATGTTTATTTCTCATAATTCATCAAAAAAAAATTACAAAGCAAAATTCTTACAATTTAACGCACTTTTCTTCATCTGAAAACGAAAACCGTTTCACGATAATGTAATTTTCGTTTTGTGGCTTAAAGTAATCAAACGATTGTGTCCCAGAGATTTGTTTTACAGGAGTACAATGGTTCTTAATTTTCTTTTCCATTGCATTGTAATCTTTTTCCGAGAAAAACAAGTAATATATTTTGGAATCTACTTAAGAAACAGCCCAAGAGTAAAGTTCGTATGCAGTAGTAATATGATGGCCTTGTAAACTTGCTTTTGAAGCGTTTCGCTTTAGAACGCCTCTTAAAGCGTCACAAGGCCCTTTTCCATAGCAAGTGGCAAAAAAGTTCCACTCTGCATTAAGACCGAAGTCCTTGTACATGTGGCATAAATTGGAAGCAGTCATCTTATTTCTGTATTGACTGCCTTCATTAGAAAAAAAATGGATATTTTTCAGGTGAGGTAGCTTTTTTTAAATTAAATTCACACAATTTGTTACAAACAGCCGAACGGCAACATGGTTATGTATAGTAAATTCTGCGATTGCTATGAAGCTTGTAAACTTTAAATTTTGTGCTTCATCCTTATAATATATGGCAAAAGGATGGATTGTACATTGAGCGTTTGCCCAATGAAAACCTTGTATAGCGTCCAGAATAACAAAAGAGTAATTTTCAGAGAAGTCAGTAATTATAATGCAGTCAGTTGCTTCCAAATTAGTTTTAAGTTGTTTTAAGTAGTTAACTTGTTGCTCTGCAATAATATTATGAGGAGATAATTCGCTTAATTTTTCTAAAAATGTTTCCACAAACTCTTCTGCATCCATTCGCATTGAATTTAGATGACAACGATCTGTTTTCTCCCATTGTTTAAATTCTAAGGAATCGATATTTTGAAGAAAATTCATCAGGTCATTCTCCAGTGTTTGCGTACCCGGGCAATGATCACAGGTTTTCAACCAACATTTCTCTGTAGGATTTCATGATACGTTTTAAAATGGTTAGGAATAAGTTTCTTAACCATTAGGGTTTTAAACATTAATTTAACATTCTGATGATAAATGCATACACAGACAGTATGCGTTGCACTTGAACCAGCCAGAATACAATTTTTTGGGCGGCTACTGAAAAACATTGAAAATCCAATTTAAAAAGTAGGATATTGCTCTTTGAATATTAAACACGGTTCAGAAACGGTGAGTTCTTGAGTTTCACATTCTAGATTAACTGCACTTGGAGTTGCTGGCTCGTTTTCTTTCTTGATAAAGCGATAAAGTCTGCAATAGCAGGTATTACAAAAATAGGAATAGCTTTTATCCAAATTTGTTCTCCTTTCCACTGCATAACCATATAGTTTAGGAGTAGGTTTCCTGTAACTATTAATCTAAACATGGCAATTTGAGCAGTCATGCTTCATTGTATTAAACGTTTCTTTAGTAAGGTTTCAGTTCGGTTCACTCAATGTGGATTAATTCAAAATATGAGTTAAGTTTACTCAGTCGTGGTTTACGCTACAACTCAAATTCGACATGAGTGCCCCTGCAATACTTATGAGCACTTATCATGTATTTGGACGCTAACGGACCATTGTGGCTCCAGGTATAGCGTAAACCATGGCTGAGTAAATTCTTGCAATGTTGGTCTCTGCTTTTAAACAATTTGAGGCTGATTTATAGTTCTTACATTTAATGGAATCAGAATTGAACCAGCCTCCCCTACTTATGATGAGTACATTACTTCAGAAATAAAACTAGATTTGTAAACATGGTTATCATGAATTTATTAGGAATAAGTTTGATAACTTCAATGAAATGATTCCCGTAGTTATTTTGAAGTGATGGAAAATGATGCTCATTCCATGTGTGTATAGGCAAAAAACTAAAAAAATTCAAAAAATTTAACTCAAAAACGGCTCGATGAACATTTGAGATTTTTTGATATGTTATGTAAAAATGTTTGAATTTTAATAAAAAAATATAAAAATAAATAGTCGTTGTGGTACAACATTTCAAAAATCATAAAAAACAAATATATTGACCATTTTAGCATATTTGAGTACATTAATTATTTTAACAAATATTTTTAATAAAAACAAGAAGTAATAATCTTTCTATTTATAAAAAAATATTAAAAATCGATCGAGCGGTTCAGAAGTTATGATTTTTCAAAAATAAAAAATTTCGAAAAATGTCGATTTTTCTGGTAACCCTATATCGAATATGGTCACCCTAATAAAAAAATAAAAAAATACGGGTCTTATTATTTTCGATGGAGAACACACCATGCGATTTTGAGCAAAATCGGACAACTTTTTTTTTCAACTCTATTCCTTTCCCGTGGAATCGCTGTATACATACATATCGGAACAAAAAATATTGGAATGGGACACAAAATGAGAAAATGGAAAGAGCTCACCCGGGTTTCCAGAATATTCCATTGCTGTGGTTGTAACATCGAGCAACCAGAGCAGGTCCGCGTACCCTCCAGATAACATTCTGTTCTTAAGGAGATGGTCGACCATGAACGCTCCACGACCATTAACCAAACATCTCCTCCGAGTGACGCGGGGGAACTCGAGCTCCTCCTGTCCTCCTGTATGTTCGGGGTTCCGTCTGCACCGGGGACACTTTGTTTTTACACCAGTCGAAAGCCTCGTGTTGGACCGCAATCAACTCTTTAGTGCCCGAATCATTATCAAGATGAAAAGTTCAACACTACACAATAATTTCCACTAAATATCTAATTTTCTCGAAAATTTGCAGATAAAACAAGCAGCGAAGCACAAACACGTCAGTCCCGGAGCGCGACCTACTTCGATCTTTCGATTTAAAAAGGTTAGCGATGTATATCCGATTTAGTTCGTGACGCAGTACGATGAATAAATGACACATCGTATAGAAGTCGAAAATTTGCACTCTTTACGACTTAACTTAAACATAATACGATAAAGGCCATACTTAATTGCGATTTTGACTAACAATATAGGAATATACGATACTATTTGAACACTGTTAAGGAGTGTGTCGAATATAAGCTCTCCACATACATTTGCGTTGTGCGCATGTATTTGTGATGGTTTTTTATGCTCTGAACACTGCATGCTGTGCGTTTGACTGTCAGCTTTCTTTTGTTTACTTGTTTGTGCGGTTCAAATTCTGCGTTTTCAAAATGTCGCGTATTGAAAAGGAAGTGAAAATTAAGGTTCTGGACACATGGCTAAGTGAGAAGGCTATTACTATGCGAAAATTGGCGAAACGGTTTGGAATTCATCATGCGAGTGTTAAAACCATCATTCATAAGGTTGGGGAACACTATTCTTTAGATGAGCTACCAGGAAGAAGCAGAAAACCCGGTTCTTCCAACCCGAAACTGGAGCAGAAAGTGGTATCTCTAATCATGAAGAATAAATCAATGTCAATACGTGATTTGGCCAAAAGCAGGAACGGGTGTCGAAATGATCCAGCGTATCAAGAGGCGAAACCCCCTGAAGACCTACAAGAAGCAGAAAATCTCCAAACAAAGTGCAGAACAGAAGAAGCGAGCAGCAACAAGGGCCCGGAAATTGTATTCGCGTCTTTTGCAGCGTCCGGATGCATGCGTTTTGATGGACGATGAGACCTATGTAAAGGAGGACTCAAAAACCCTTCGGGGTCCCACAACGCTTTACTGCCGTCATTGGGGAGGATGTGAGCGCATCGCACAGTCGATTCAAAGTGGAGAAATTCGGTCGAAAGGTACTGGTATGGCAAGAAATATGTTCCTGTGTTTTGAAGTCAAACATTTTACACTACCGGAACTATAAATGCGGAAATCTATCGATCTGAGTGTCTCCAGAAGAGATTGTTGCCTTTATATTAGAAGCATAGTACACCTCCACTGTTTTGGCCGGATTTAGCGTCGGCTCACTATGCAAAACCACTCTCCAATTGGCTTGCGGAAAAGAGGTATAGATTTCGTTGAAAAATATCAATTCACCAAATTGCCCTCAGCAGCTTCGACCCATCGAACGTTACTGGGCAATCGTGAAGAGGTCTTCAAGAAGACTGGTAAGGCAGCTGGGAACATGCGGGAGTTCAAAAAATTTGGGCTCAAGCGTCCAAAAAATGCAACACTTGTCCGGAACTTGATGAAGAGCATTTGATCCAAAGTTCGAACATTTTTGAAGGAATAACTTAAATTTCATTCGGTCTTCATTATGTTCAAGTTTAACCTCGTACAATAAAGGATTAATTTTTTGTATGAATATAATATCGGTTTTCAACATAATTTGACAGAAAGTTTGTGGATAGCTTATTTTCGTTACACTCCTTAACTAGAAATGAGATGAAAAATTAGTATTTTCCATTTATTTCCAACTACCTTCATGCTTATCTTGACAGATACGCGTATTTCGTCTACAATGTGCAGACTTCTTCAGTGTCTCGTACTAATAACTCGACTAGTCAACAATCGAGTTATTAGTACACGACACTGAAAAAATCTGCACATTGTAGATGAAATACGCGTATCTGCCAAGCCAAGCATAAAGGTAGTTGGAATTAAATGGAAAATACTAATTTTTCTTCTCATTTCTAGTTACAGGTATCCCTAGTAGCACACTTGTTGCCATTCGGTTGAGATAACATAAATATGACTTGCTAAGTCATAATCAAGTTACTACAACTAATTATGACCGTTGTGTGCTACTTGGGATTCCACTGAACTGCTCACACTTTCTGGTATTCATGCTGTAGTACTTTCGTCGTCCGTTTTGATCAACTGTATGTATGTGGCCATGGGAGATGTACTCTTTGATGAATTGATTATATTCTTCCTTCAAATGCGGATTTCGTTCTAGGTGTCTTTCTAGGTACTCGAGCCGTCGCTGGGCGTTGCCTCGGGATTCTACCGAACATCGAAGTCTGGCTTCCTTGGATACCGAACAACATATCGGCCATCAAGGTGCCGTGAAACGGTAGACTGATACAGAGTTTCGTAGCGTCGTTCTTCTACTGAATAGTAGTCCGTGGTTGTCAATTCTTTTCCAAAAAATTCTCAAGCATTCCTACAACAAAATCATCGAAACTTCGATTGCGTGACACGAAATCGATGGTGCAGCTGTCTGTGCGACAGACGTTGAATTTGCTGAGCCAACTATGATCCAGCCAAAAACGCTATTGTCTAGAAGTGGAAGATATCTACCAAGCTGAATGCGTTCAGAGCTGGGGTAAAATTGTCTAGCGCCCAGACCATACCCGAGCAGCACCGAATATCTTGATAACTGGCCTTGGTATTTAAGAGCTCAGATTAAGAGGTAAAATACCTGAGGATAATACCATAAAATTGTTCCCACAATGTTATGCGAATACCAAATTTAGGTAAAACAATACCAAACTAGTACCTCTCAGGTATTCCCAGGTATCCAAAATCCAAAGTTATGGTATTTGAGAGAGTATTTCGCTTGCAATTCTTAGGTATTTTGCTTAGGTATTTTACCTCTTAATCTGAGCTCTTTTATACCAAGGCCAGAAGTTTACACCGCATGAATATCTTCCTTTTCTGGACTGAACTTCCGCGAAAACCGATTCGCTAATTTGTTTGGATAGCTGACCTGCTCCTTGTACGGTCACGTTTGCGGGTAGAATTTTCGCCATCCGATCCGTGATGAGGTATGGTTGTGAAGCATTGTCAAGAAGTGCACGAGCTAAGTATTCAACACCGTGCGTACCGAAGACTTTTACAACGAGTAGAAAGACATGAGCCTGTGCTGCTTAAGAATGTGCACACCAAAAAGTAGTCAACGGGAAATTAGTGGTATTAAATGAAAAATATGAGAAAATCAAAAGTGAATAATTTATTTAAGACTTCATAAAAATACAAATATAAAACATATACAGTTAAGTCAATTTGACCTGTTATATCCAAATGCCCACACTTTTCGTTTGACACCTTCCATCAGTTTTTGCACAGTGTCATCCATCACCAATTTTGCAGCTTTCTGTCAGTTGCGCCTGAAGCTTTTCTTATCAATTGCTACGCTATTCGTTTTTCGAAGATTCCTCTTGACCAGAGCCCAATACTTTTCGATCGGACGGAGTTCTGGTGAATTTGGCGGATTGCAATAATTTGGGACAATATTTACACCATTAGCAATGTACCAATCCTTAGCCAGTTTTCCATAGTGGCAAGATGCCAGGTCAGGCCAGAACAGCACCGAACCGTTGTGTTCCAGAATGAACGGCAACAGTCGTTTATTCAGACACTCTTTTACGTAAATTTGTCCATTTAGAGTGCCAGTTGTGATGAAGATGTCGCTTCTGAGACCGCATCCACATATTGCCTGCCATACGAGGTATTTTTTTTTGGGAACTTCGACATTTTTTTTGCTTAAAACGATCAGCAACATTTCCTCTTTGCAACGAGGTATAAAACTGTAGTCCCGGTATCTGCTTAAAGTCAGCTTTGCAATATGTTTCGTCGTCCAATATTATGCAGTCGTATTCCTTCAGCATAGTGTCATATAGTTTTCTCGATCGAGATTGATTTTGCTCTCTTGTTCTGGCTGTCGTTACGATTTGGAGCAACACCTACTTTGAATGATTTCAAGCCTGCACTTTTCTTCACTTTCTGGACGAACGATGGAGACATTTTCACTTTTTTCGCCACATCACGAACGGTTTTTTCGGTTTCTTCTTAAATTCTTTAATCACTTTCTTCCTCTCCGCGAAGAAACGAGAATCATGGTTACCTCCGGAACCGACCTTTCTCTTTAAAGTTAAGCGCTGCTGAAAGTTTTTTAGCACTTTAGTAACCGTCGATTTTGCGATTTTTAATGACTTGGCAATATCGCCGTGCGACATATCTGGATTTTCCACTCTTTTGTGCAAAATTGCTTCGCGCACGCGTTCTTGATTCGACGCCATTTTACTGAATAAAGGTTACTGTAGCGTCTTCATCATAGCACACATACATTATTATTCATGTAGTAGTGATCGGATTAGCAAAGCGTACACGGAGAAGACTGCATTAGGGCATTTCCGACGACTACTTGTTGGTGTGCATATTCTTTATAAATGTGCTCGCTAATAAGAGAAGGTAATTTCGAAGTGAGGCTGGCTTTTATTTCGAATAGCTATAGTTCAAACCCTGCACGAATAGTAGTAGCACTGTCCTCAAGGTGTGCCTGAACCGCTTCCAGGTTGTTCCATACGCTGTCCAGGTACCTAAGCCGAAACTGCATCTGTGTCTGATCTCGCTGGGTGTCAAATGCAGCGACAAAAGCTTCTACACGATCTAGCGATGAAAGCAGCGTACCTCGTCGTCTAACAGCTGGACTCTCATCTGCTCTGCCGCCATTTCGTGCAATGGATGAACGATCAGCAGCCCACCCTCGTCGGACAACCTGTGCACCAAAGAACAACAAGTAGACCCACTGGGAATACGATAGCAAATTTGGACAGGTACTCACCTTGTCCAAGGCAAAATGTGTCTTGTATTTTAATACTGCTAACAGGAACACGATGCAGTACCGTCCGTACTGTAATTCGTCTGTAGAGATTCCGATTCCTCAGCACACGAAATTTCGAATGCTGCAGATTGTCACAGAAATGTTCAGCACTGGTACAGCTGGTCCACCGATACGGCTACTATAGACTAAAGGCTCAAACGCAATGTGGACGGAAACGGAACGGAAACGGCAAGTTTGACAGTTGTCGTAAATGACATCAATATGTCCAATTGGAATCAGCTTGAATCTTTTCAGTTTTCTATCCGACAAGCAGGTTCAGTCAGATTGGGCTATTCCACTTCCTTAACTCCAAGACCAGTAGGTCCCGTACAAATATGATTTTTTGTTTGGCTCAGTCAGGACTAGCACATCAGTCCCAAGCTAAATAATACGCCCCTAATCATGAACTCACACGAACATGTTATTTCTGTTAAAATAGCACACCAAATCAAAACAAAGCCAAACCCAAGTAACCACAAGCATTATATTATTGCACTTATTCAACTTAAAATCAACATCGGTAATGCGGGATTGCATCAATTCAACAGTTGTCAAGTAATGAAGCGTTAGATTAGCTTATGAATGTAGTGATGCATGACCAAAGCAATAATGCTACTTTAGCAATGTCTTATGGCATTACAAAAGATATAGCATTAGTTCGATCTTAGAGGGGCCCTTTTCAGCTTCAATCCAACTTTAATGATGCACTAGACGTAATACATATGCCCTATATATGCATGCTATTACAGCCTCGTGGTTACTTGGGAAGATACTAGAACCGAAAGGTACGGAAAAGCGCAAGAGTTATAGCAAGGTACAGACTGCAAGGTGTACTTCGGAACTAGAGGTTCTGCAACAGTGAAGCAATTTCAAATCGCTAGTTTCATATTGATTGTTGATTCAACGATTCGACTCTGTGCTGCCTATCGAGTTACAGTTAATCCGTATTTGAAGAACGATTATCATCCCGTCCTCATCATCGATGAGATTTTTGCGGCTTTGCAAGAAGGCAAGCACTTTTCCATGTTGGATCTCAAGAATGCTTATTCTTAGTTGAAGGTCGAAGAAGAGACAAAGAAGCTGTTAGCGTTCCCCAGCAGGAGAAAATAACAAATGAATACCTATTTGCGATCTTTATAACTGAATTTGGTATTGATGAGCGCAGCATAAGAGGTAAATTCATTTTCTTCAGGGCTATGCAGCCGCTGGTTGAATCTTTCTTCCGAATGGGTAACAAAGTTCCCCATTCCACATTTGCCGTAGATAATTTGATAATAAATTCAGACCGCTCCAAACGATCAAGCTCGACTTGGGAGCCGAAGGAACCTTTCTGGGCTTGTGAAACTTCGGCACCGCTTCCTCCATCATCGGTATATATACCTCAAAGGCTGACTAAAAGTAAATTGGTACGCCTTTCGCGTTGAAAATCTTTGACAGTGGTTTGTTTACACTTCTATAGAGAGCAACTGGTGCCAGTTTGATCAAAGTAGTCGGCCGCGTTCAGAAATAATGGAACTCGAAAGAAGAAAAAATATTGTGCACAAACACCTGGAAAATTAGGAGTGGTCGGGTTCTAAAGTGCTGCAGATGCCGAAAACAACCGTTTGTCGAGTGCTCAAAACCTACAAGATAACCCTGAGTGTGGAAAGCCTACGTCAAAACTAGAACCAGCGATCGTCAGCTGCGCAGCAAGGTGCGCTTAACCCACCCCCGGTCTTTCGATTCGAGATGTGGTCAGAAGATTCAACGCAAACTTTCAAACGGTGAGGGGCATACTTGTCAGGGAAGGATACAAGTCGTACAAACGAAAGACAAGGGCTGCACTTTGATCGATGACGAAACATACATCAAACTCGATTTTAAGCAGATTCCCGGTCAAAAGTTTTACATCACGACTGTACGTGCGGATGTGCTGGGAAGATTCTAGTTCGTGTGTGCCGATAAGTTCGCGAACAAAGGCATGATTTGGCTAACGATTTGCAGTTGTGGCCTGAAAACGGAACGATTCGTCACATCCTCGACGGTGACATCCCAAGTTGTCCGTTTCCACTGTGCGGGTGCTGATGGACTCCATCAAGAGGAAGGTTCGAGATTTCGTTCAAAGTGGAGAAACCATCTGGTGCTGTAACTTTAAAGTTTTTGATAAAAGTTCTGCAAAGCAACCATTAATGGACCCTTTAAAACTGATTAAATCACGAATAACAGGTCTTGTTGTGCGTTTAAATTGACTTTTAGTCAGTCTTTAGTACTTTCCAAACACCCTAAAACGTTGGCCAGACTGACAAGTTATAACATACATTTAACTAATTATGTTTTTTTTGTTGTCGCATGAAGCACGCAATCGAGTTATAATACTGAACATGGTCAATAGGGGGTTGTAATTTAAAAAAAAAACATGTTTTTTCAATCTGTATCGATGATGGGTGTTCTTCCTAGCACAAACATATTTTTTATGAATCTCAACTATTTGTTTCTCGATTTTTAAACAAGAAAAATCTAATCGTTTTTATTTTCACTAACTGACATTCAGTTTCACAAAGTGACATTTATTTTTAGTAACCCGGGCTCCCGGCACTTGAAAACGGCTCCCATTATGACATAAATGTCAACTTATGTATGCTAGAAATCAATGGTTGGTTCGTTGGTTTAGGTAGTCTGTTTTTTGTAGCGTGGTGAAATAGGATGGTGTTGTCTCGCATTCAAATATTTTTCATTATATTTTGAAATTGTTTTTTCAATAGTTACGCTTGTCAGAATTAAAAAAATAATTAAATGCCGGTATATTATTATATTTACTATCGAACAATGTTATAATCAACATACCCCTATAATACCCTATTGGTCAGTCGTCCCAACAGAGGGTGTCGGTCGCCATCAAAAACAAAAATTTCCTCCTTGGAATCGTGGGTTGTGTACCTCATCTGAGCGAAAAACATTCCGACCGCCCGGAAAACACTACCACACTACCACTACCACTAACAAATAAACTCCTCTCGAACGTTTGTGTTTATCTAGAAATCCAAACTATCCTGGAATTCAAAACATAAAATCTACAGCTGTAACTGTAGCTTTCTGGACCAAACAAAGTAACAATCTGTATTTGACTGATTTATGTGAGTCTTTTGAAAGGTAAACATATACTATGAGATATCTTGGGATGTTATAGGTCACCAAAACTGCCCTTACAGTCGGAACAATAGCTTTATAACCTATGAAAGGTGACGATATGCATTCCAAAACATTCAGTGAATCTTCTGCAAAGTCACCAGTCTTTATCAGATAATCTTGGGATGTTCAAGTTCAGTAGAAACCGTAGCCTGTTTGGCTATACAAAACTACGATAGCTATTCAAACATATCCAATGAATATTCTGAAACGTCCACATATATTATAGGATAATCTTGTTAGTTTTAGGTCATTCAAAACATATGGTCTACAATTGTAACAGTAGCTTTATGGGCTTTACAAAGTTAAGTTAGTTTGTTTGATCCATATATTTTATGTCAAAAACTGCCGCACCGCGCCGTTGCGTTCCCCATTGTAGCCCAGCCTTACATTTTATTGTGTAGTCCTACCTCATCATTCCGAACCCAATGGGGCTGTACCCAAGGGGTTGATTGCTTGGTACACTTTTCTCCTGTGCTATTTTTTTGCGTGTGTCTGGAAGCGTTAAAATAGTCTGCACTCCCGCTTCATTTTACTCAATTTTTGAGTACAATTGTATACTATCTTTTTTTGTATCACGGTAATGTTACTAAATTTTCGTTAAAAAGTGGATCAACTCAATTTTCGAGTAGATCCACCTTTTATGAAAATTGAGTAACATTTCCGAGAGTGAAAAAGAGATGGTATACAATTGCACTCAAAAATTGAGTAAAAGGAAACGGGAGTGTGGGAGTTCCCGTAATGGGCCAAAGGTGCCGATATGTTGACAGCCCAAACTGTTATTTTCTGTTGATCCTGGCAACCAGGCAAGGCATATTGGCAAGGTTTCTGGTTTCTTATTCTTCAAGCTCAACTGACTGGATTGAAAATCGATGTGCCGCAATTATGAAATATATTCGTCTCGTGTGTAAAACATCGTGGCTGGCACACTATTCTAAGTGACTTACCCTTGGCTGTTTTTTTTCACTTCACGTCCTGCCAATAAATAAAATTCCCCTTTATGGGACGACTCTATATCGAACTTCAAAACTGCTAATAAACATCAATTTACTCACGACAAAGCGAAAAAACACTCTTCCTTAACTATTTATGTCCGGGTGGCACAATATTAGCACTAACAAATAAAACTCAGCTGAGCACTAAAAAATTAAAATCGACGGGGAAATTTAACGGACCATTACACATTTTGGCAGGGAATCGATTACGTTTACTACGTCTTACACAAAGCACATAATTTCACTTTTTGTTTAAGTTGCATAACGAAATGTTGTTTGATTTTTGCGAAAACTAAACACGTCGGCTTCAAAACAAGGCTTGCTGTGATCTCCACCCAAACTGACATTGTGAGATCCAAAATATAACGAACTTACAGAACCAAAACAGTCATTTCTACTCCTCAGTTTTCTCCTTAGAATGACATTTTTCAGTCAACCCCTAGATAACTCAGTCAGGTAACCGTACGCAGCACAACTTTTCCGTGAAACCCCTTGGGATTACCGAGTAGTAACCGACCCTAAAACCCAGTTCGAGGGGTCTCTTGCTATTGAACTTTCTGTGATAAACGAACAGTTACAAGTATCAACAGTCCCGAAAACGTTCAAACTGTCGAAATTGGATCACATTGTGATGGTGAGTTTCAGTGGTTGTTTGAGTTGTACGACACATATGAAAATTTCTAATTATGAATGTGGTGTTAGTTCACCGACTGTGGATTCTAAATGAAGAACCAGCCACCGCTGGTTATAGCGAGACCGAGGTAAGTGACAAGAAAAAGAAAGAGACGCGATCGTTTTTTGATTCAGGGCCCCGTGACTTTCATAAGCTTTTCACACTTTGGAAAAAGGCTCTGAGACGAATACACTCAACCAAATGTTGATAGATTCTCTTGCATTTATGGAAGATATTTTGCCAATTTCTTTTAAAAGGGTACCACAAGAACAGAAGAGGCGATAACATTTCTGTGGCTCAATGTATCGGTCGTCTATGGTGGTCTAAGCACGTCGCAAAGATGTCGGCTAACAGCCCGGTTAAAATGGCTGTACAAGAACAAGATGTGTGCAACGGGCAATGTGGGTTGTGCGGTCTGCAGCCATAGACGCAATAGATCGAATAATTTAAATAAATAATTGTTTCAATTTCAATTAACAATTACCGACGCGTAAACAGTCTAGGAAGCACTCATAATTAAAATTTGATTCTCATAACCTTGAATTTTGCAATATCAAAGTATGCTTAAGAAGAAACGACTGCTTCGATTTGAGAGCTTATACTCTTGAAGGAATCGGTCGGATGGCACGTCAAAATTCACTGGCTAGTATATCTGAGTTTTCATATCTCACCGTGTTGATTTTCGACATCATCATTATTCCGATTGTACGCCACGAGAGGTTTATTTTTGATTGAGAACGTTCGATTGGACTTGGGTGTTCAAGTTAAAAATAAGAAAGGGTAGATCCGGGTCGGTGAAAGTGATTGATCTTGAGGACATATTTTGTGGGATCTTAAATTCATTAATCATTTGTTTGTGACATTCAATCAAAGGCGATTGAATCTTAAAAACATACGCAAGAAGCCTACAATCATAATTCTGATTTTGGTGTTTTTTTTCTGCGGAGGCAATCAATCTGTCATTCGCGAGGATTTTTTGGTCATTGGAAAAAATCGACCAGTATCAGCATTAAAACCTTGTATTTTGGATTTCGTTGAAAATTCGAAGAAAATGATGTTTCATTTTGTACACAGCACTATTGTGAACTGATTCTATTGAAATTGAATGTAATCTTTAAAGATAATGATTGTTGAGATAACACTATTTATGTAATCTATTCATAAAGGACATTTGTAGTTTGTTGCGATGATAACAGTAGCTTTTGTGATTCACGGTATTGGCTGTCAAGTTCATGGAATCTTAGGAATTTGATGTTTTGATTTTAGCAGATATTTTGTTTGCTCTTCATTCCCATATCGGATAGGGTATCAAGATAGGCTCTTCGTTTATCTGACACACGAAAGTTTGCTCAATTGTTTCCAGTAAACCTGTCGCAGGCCCACGTTAGTATTGACAGGTTCAGTTTCGTATTAGGTAGGGAGTAAGGCTACAGTTATGCCAAATCATTTTTCTCGGATGGAATCCTCTCGTTTGCAATTGTCATTCAACCATCTACTCTCCAGATAACGCCATTGCTATCCGTCCGGTACTATGGCGATTTTATCGCATGTAGACATCTCAGACAGATTTGCTTTCACCACCGAAAAAAATATGAACCGTTCGCTCACGCCTTGACAGCAGCATAGCTGGAAGTGCGATAACAAAGTCTCCTGATATTCAACATTCGGGTGACCTTCAATCCGTATAGCAAGAACTATGCAGCTCTCGTATTGCCATGTCATCTCAGGCGCCGTCATTGATTGACAAGTCAATTTTAATCCTGGGCTGAATCATTTGATTTTTTTGCCATTACTGATGCAGACCTGTAGGTCCGGACAAAGGTAACGGAACAAGTTTGTTTCACTTCGATTGAAGTTAAAGGGTGTACGGAATCAAAATGCGACACACACAAATATTCGACAAAATTCTCCCGTTCAACCAATCATCTTAAAACTTATAGGGAGTAAAAAACATGTTATGAATATTTTCCCGTGTTTGTTTAATTCAATTTCAATCCCATATCCAAATGCATGAACCCTCTTCTTTATACTACTCATCAAGGTTCTGCGCCAATATTTGGACCAACTTTTTTTTTGCTTGGCAATCCATTTTTTTCTTCATATCTTCCTCAGATTTCACTTCCTTATGATGCTTCCAAAGTGCTTGCGTTCATGATGGCTCAGAACTTTTCAATTGGCCGCCAGTTCCAGTAGTGTTCGGGGTTGAGATGCTTCTGGCACGGAATTGACCTCCTTAGCCTTGAAAATACCACTCCAAAACCTCTTTCGAGTAATGGCACGAGGCTAAATCCGGCCAGAAAATCGTAGTACTATCGTGTGACCTCAGAAGAGGAAGTAGACGCTTTTGGAGGCATTCCTTTAGGTACTGAGCTGTCCATTGACCGTTTCAGTTGTCAAACAGTTACAAACGTCTCATCATCCATAACGAGGCAATGTGGTTTCGTCAGCATCTGGGTGTAGAGCCTTTGGAATTTGTAAGGTGTATTGCCGTCTTTACGCAAAATTGTCCCATATTGTCTTTTGAAGATTTTCATTTTTCTTAATAAACGGTCATTTTCACGTATATTTATGGCGTACACAAACAAAAATATTAGTTATTCGAAAACTTCTGAAAAATATCAAGTCTGTTTGTCCCATTGTGAAATTCTATGCATTAATTTGTCCACCTAGCGAAGTATCTAAAAGCAATGTATTTACTTCGATTTTCACAAGGTATTGTTCAGAAACTTATATAAAACTAGATGCTGATGACCAAAATCGATGCGGAGTGGAAAGCGAGGGGTAGAACGTCTCGATCTGCTCAAACAACGTAAGGATGAGATTTCTAAAAGTTGGTTCACAAATATTAGGCCACTTTAATTTGCACACAAATTATGGGCACTTCCATTTTATTTGCACAGTGAACGGATTGACCAACAATGGTTACTAACCGACAAAACTAAGGTGGGTTAAAAATACCGAAGTTTTTTCAAAAACCAAAAAGATATTATTCAATTCCAAATACATAAACATAGCTCATAGAAAAACATGGTTATTGCTCAGTGTCCTTTCATTGTAGGCAGGTTCTCAATGAATTTCGAATTTTTGTTCTGAACATCTTTATGCTGCTTTGACAGCAACGCCTTTACCGTCGATCCCTCAAGGAGAATTCTACCATGATACGTGTTGATTCCATCGTGAAGATTTTATTTGCGATTATTTTTAGTTGCTTCTTTAGAAGTTGTTGAAATAAATCATGTGTGACGTCTACGGAATTAGTGTATTCCATGCCAGTAACGCCATTTTTCGATTTGGATGTTCCAGATATTTCTCAATGTAACGGTCGCGAGTGAATCTAGTTCAGTGTGTATTGACTAACTGTTAATTTCGTTCGAGTTCATAATGATGCTATTCACCGCTTTTCGTTTCTTGGCAAAATTTCCTCCTGGATTTTTGCTTTGTTTTATTTCTTGATTTCGTAAAAGCTTCCATCAGAATCGTCACTTATTTCCAAAGATTTCACAGAAGCTTTTCGCATGCTCGGTGCTCGGCACTTACTCGAGCTGCTGAATCGCTCTTCCGATCCGTCAATGAGATCGAACCCGTAAAATTGCCATCACTATCATCACTTTCGTATGCAACACGGCCAACGCATCCATTTCCAATTTAGAGCTAAAGCCATAAAAATTCTCAGTGGGACTTTATGGTAGAATTGTTCAATTTATTCCATATTTCTCGGCATAACAGTCCCACCGATCATTTTTCGTTAAAGTAACATAAATTTAATCTACAAACGAAAAAAATGATACGATTCATTAGATATGATGGTTTCAACGTTATTTTGGACATAAAAGCATTATTTATTACGCCAATTTTTTTCCGATAACAAAAATATGTTTCAACTTTAATTGCATTTTCTCAGGTTGTATATTTTTCATAATGGGACAATTATGTAGAACGGCAGGTGTAGTCCTTCACGTTTTTCGCATCTTGCATGAAAGTTTTGTTAGATCTCAGTTTCTTCTGCCACATCTCGAACTAATTTGTTGGGATTCCTCTTGAAAGCTTGAACTACCCGCTTCTAATCCTTAACACTATACGGAGATCCACATTCGCCACTTTTTTCTTTCCAATCGATGGTCAAACGTTCGTGGTACCGATTTAAAACACGAGACATCAGAATGTACCATTCCCAGCTTCCTGTTGATGGTACGATGAGAGAGATCCGCATTTTCCAAGTACGTCCAAGCAAATTTACTTTGCGCCGCCGCTGTTCTGTACGACTCCATGTTCGCAACGATCTCGCACAGCTGTTAGTGAAACTTACACAAGCGTAAACAAATACACATTGAACTAGTTCCACCTAAAATTTCAATAGAAAAATACCCAACGGGTAAAAAGTTACAGCCATTTGAAAGTGCTGCAATTTGATTCCGGTACACCTCTATTACCATTCCAGCAAAGTTGTGAAAATCTTACACTAGTACTGTTGCCTGACTATCGGACGGCACGCGCTCTTTCTGAATGTGCTTCTCGAACAGCTCTGCCCCTGCTGCTCCGGCGGCACTGAATGGAAGTGACAGGGCAACCGCCTGTCACTACTCGTGAGTAAGAACAAAACAAAACAAAACAAAACAAAACAGAACGAAGTGAATTAGAACGTTAGTTGCGAAAAATTATAAAATTAATTACCCTAAATTAAACCGGCCTTAAAATCTAGTTAACTTCTCCTAATCTAAAGGTAATTTGTAAATCCTATTATACTAAGTTAAAATTAAACATATACTTTATTATTATTTTCCAAAACTATAGCGCAAATACCACTTAGAGAACATGAATCCATTCTACCTAACCTAAATTAACATAGCATTCAATCAGGTGAGCTAATTATAATAGAATTTCTTCCTGAATGAGCAACTTATGGCCTTTTAACCATTTATAGCCATTAGACACTACGAGCTAACAAATGTAAACAATTTACCGGAGATAAAGATACTAAACGTAAGTTCTAATAATACACCGTAAACATTATATACAGTATACCAAGTTAAACCTATCTTATTAATATTATATACATTATATTACAGAAAATTTATAAAATCCCAAATAAAGAGCCGTGAAATACAAATCGCTCTGGACTTTAAAAATTCGGAAACATCTTTATCGGTCTGATAAATCGCGTTCGAAACCAAATTCGACAAGTACCGTTTCTACAAACTCAGCGGAAGTTTATTTTGAAAGTCTTTTGATAATTAATTTTTAAATTAAACAGAATGTAGGTTAGGTTGGGTAAGGTTGGGTAAGGTTGGGTAAGGTTTCTTTATTAGAGAGACTTTCAGCCTGTACATAGTGGTCAAAAGTCGATTGTAACGTTTTAACTGATAGCTTCCTGAAACAGTGAAGCCAGAGCAAATGATGTCTTGTGCAAACTTGATGGATAAGACAAGCATTGTATTTTGACTACATGACTTTTTTGTGAGATAAAATTCAACTTTTTAGGGTTTTGAGATAGAGAGTTGATGTATTCAGCAAAGTTGTAGAAAAAGTCAACTTTGCTGAAGACAAATCAATCGTGCGTTTCACCCAATCGGAGATGGGGCGCGTTTTATAAGAACTAACTTCCAAAAACACATTTTTCACCGAAATATTTTTTTTTAAATCTTAAGGACAATATAATGTTCTGCAAAGATATTGGCAATATCAAAATACAAAACATTCTACAACATACTATACTCACAGCCATTCAAGCTTGAATCTCAGCGTGTGTTAAATTTCGCAACCGTCAATTTAAAAGGAATCGCCAAATGACAATTAGCAACTAGCAAAAAGCAAATTTGTCAGTTTTGTAACCGCTATGGGGCATCTAATTGCACGTCAAAACATCGTGTCAATATCGGGTGGTGAGTGGCGAACGTCGGCATGATATTTTGACATGCTAGCAGATGCCGCAACTTCACCACATCCGTGGGCACCACGACTAAGTAAACCACGTGGCGTTAGTGAAGCAGCAATGGCTAACGCTAGCGCTTGCTAGCGATTTGAAAATTTACACAAAGTTATCGATTGGTTTGGTTCTTGCTTAAACGTCTGTCTGTGCTATACTTGCATTATTTCAGTGGGATGAGTTATCGACCTTTTTCCCGTTTCTCTTCGTCGTATTTTAGACGGCTGTACCACAATTTGGAGCATGTAGGAGCAGATTTGGCTACATCTTATAGCACAGAGATCAGACATCCAAGCTGGAGTGCTCTTCGTGTGTACATTTCTCTAACGGTTATTTTAAAATTACAGCTCGTCTGCGTTAGTTTTGGTGAATCGTATGTTGATGGCGCCACTTGCCCGCTTCGAGTTTTGATAGTCTGTCAATTTTGGTTTGGCGAAACCTAGACTAGGCGGCGTTGTTTTTCCAACGGTTTACTTTTGTTCGAGCCTGGATGTCTGTACTTTAGTGCTGATAGTACATAAAAACAGATTTCACATGGTTATTAGTTTATCCGTCCACGACCGTCTGCTGGGGGAGTTATGCTCAAAACTCAATTCCGTTTTCAATTTCAACCGCTTCTTTTGCTAGCAGCTGCTTATCATCGCCAAACAATGGTCTCTTATGCTTTTTGGGCCAATCTTAAATGCTTTTAATCAATGGATCTGAAGATACTCGAAACCAGTTCAGAAGATCGCAATTTGTAGCCTTTCTTCATGGTTTGCGGGTATTGAACTCAGGATGTCTGTTGAAAATATAAAGTTTTATAAATTTATTGGTTGGTATCAAAGTTTTATAAATTTATTGGTTGGTTAAATGCATATACCTCTTCCAATCCTCTTGGAAAAAAGTTGAATAACTCATCCCGCTGAAATAATTCAGGTATATTTAAGGATGTTTCGATCACAATTTGGTCGACTTAAACTTGGCGCATTTCCTTTATCCGTGCATTAAAAATTTTGCACACCCCTCATTTTGAAGATGTGTGCGTGTAGCATCATGCCATGCTCTTCAGTTATTATAAATGTCGTCAAGGAGGAGAAGCAACGCATCAAAATTTTGCGCGTGCATGGCGAAAATCCAAACTACTCTCACGCCAAGTTGGCGAAATTGTTGAATGTGGGTAAATCAACTATTTCCAACGTATTAAAAGTGTTCGGTGAACGTTTGTCGACAGCCTGGAAAGCTGGATCGAGGGGAAATCGAAAGCCGCAGGTCACAGCAACGACAAAAAGAGTTGCACAGCTGGGAGTGGCGCCTTCAACCGTGGATTGAGCTAAAAAACGAGCTGGACTGTCTGGACTTAGAAGAAAGTGGTGACTCCAAATCGCGACGATAAACAAAACACGTCGACCAAAGCACGATCTCGAAAGTTGTACATGACTATGCTGACGAAGTTTGATTGCGTGGTACAGGACGATGAAACCTACGTCAAGGCTGACTTTAAACAGTTTCCTGAACAGGAATTTTATACGGCAACCGGACGGGGAAAGATGGCAGATATTTTCAAGCACATTGAACTGTCAAAGTTCGCGAAGAAATATCTGGTGTGGTAGGCCATCTGTACCTGTGACTTGAAGAGCAACGTTTACATTGTGACCAGAACCGCCGGGACGAATGACCCCTAGGGTTAAAGTCCCATAACAATAATAAAGAAGAAGAAGCGACCAGAACCGTCAACCAGGAAATTTATCTGAGCGAGTGCCTACAAAAACGTCTACTGATTTTCTTGAAGCGACACAATTCTTCCGTTCTATTTTGACCGGATTTGGCATCTTGCCGTAACGGAAAAAAACCATGGAGTGGTATGCTGCCAACAACGTTCAAGTGGTGCCCAAGGACAAGAACCCTCCCAACACACCAGAGCTCCTCCCAATCGAACAATATTGTAGCACGAGCAGAACCTTAAAAAGCTGTTGTGAGCGAGAAACAGTTCAAGGCAAACTGAGGTTCTGCGGTGAATAAAGTGGACAAGGAGATTGTACACAAATCTTATGGCAGGTGTTAAACGAAAGACCCGACAATTCGCATTCGGTAAAAGGAAGCTTAGCTGAATATTTCCCCTGTATTCTGTATTAACTGAACTTGAAAAGAAAAAGAATTTGACTTAATAATAAAAACTTTGATCGACTCACACATAACTGTTTGACCAAGTTTTGATCGGAACACCTTTAAGCTAGTAGGTGAATACATAAAACCGTGTAGAATTACATCATCTGATTTATATTTCAGGATCAAATTGATAGTACATTGCACTTTCTCATTGCATATAGCTTTTATTTTTAAGGTCGGTATCGTGTTTGAAAGAAATTTCTTTATCTATACCAAACCCATGTTAAATTCCGTTTACTGAAACGGAAAAGTAAAGAATCGAAAAGAAATTTCTGCAGCAGTATCTACTTGAAAAGAACAAAAAATAAAATGAGCATTTGTAAAGGTTTTCACGCAAAATAATGGGAGCTGTCACTTTCGGAAAAATATTCTGGTGACATTTCGTTCCATGCAGATCAATTGTCAAAATTTAGCAAAATTCCGTAGCCTCTTAACTTTTTAGATCAATACTGGGCCTTAGCTGATGGAAATAGAGACGCTTATACAATCATCAGGATCTACACGGAGAAAAAGTATAATTCAATCAATAACATTTCATCTAAAATCAAATATCTTTTTTGCATTTAGTTTTCGATAACCCCTGTACATGAGTTGCAACAATCATTCATTTCAAGTTAATATCACTAATGTATGCCTGAATCAACTCTCAGTGAAATACGGATTGATTCAACTCTGAAGAGGTTATACCAGTAAACAAATATTTTTGATATTTTTCCAGTTGGCTTACAGTGCCAGTAAATTCGACCATGATTATAGTTGAAACCAACTGAATAATAATAGTTGGTTTGAATATGCTTGGGTTCATGTCATTTTTTTCTGAATGAAAAAAAGCCTAAACCCTGTAGGAATTTCATTTGATCAATTTCTTTGTCATATAACCTGCAGTTTACGTTACCAAAAACAGGGCCCTCGTTTAGGCCGTCAATGCACTTTCTTCTGAAAGCTAGTTGTTCCGAATGACAGCAACTACTAACAACTGAGATCAACGAATGAGAAGTATTTACAAAGGACAATTAATTAGCCTAAAACGTGCAATTGTTCTTTGATGGAATATTTAAAAAGTTCTGACTTAATTAAAATCTATTAAGAAATCCACTTTTGTTAAACATCAAACACATTATTTACTCTCAGAGTAAGTGTAAATGAATTCGTTGTATGATATCTCCTAAAAATAACTAAAATCTAAAATAAAAGATCAGATCCTTTCAATCAGGTTAGATGATATATAAATAGATGAAAGAAGTGGATATACATAATTGAATTAAAGTAAGTCCTATGTTTTTCTTATTTAACTAGCTTAAGCCCTAAAATTATAAACAATTTATTGATACAGTTATGTAAAAATTTAATCTAATTTACAAAACAGGAAATCAACTGTTAGCCATTGCACTATGGTCCAGAATACAAATTTACGAGGAAACATGCTCCCAGTGCCTAAACTTGAAACTTTACAGCAATGTAATGTTCTACAACATGGTTTGTTTCACTAAGACCCATTTTGTGATGTTAATTAAAATTAGGGTGGTCCCCATTTTCACGGAATTACAAAAACTAACTTTCTTATTTGCAGAAGTAGACGTTTACATTGTTGAGCAAAGTTGTAGCGCAAAAAATTTCATGGAATTTTCATATATAAAATTTTTTGTAGCTTGAAAATTGACCGATTTAGAGCATTTTTCCCTCATCAACTTAGGGTGTACCAGAAAAAAATGTTTTTTTTGCCCTTACTTTTTTATTTCAATTCCCGCCGTAAAGTTGTGTTGAGACGAGTTTTACAACTTTTAAAGACGCGTACTTTGGAATACAAATTTTGCCGCTAGTTTCAACCAATCAATAGTTATTGAAGTTTTTCTACAAAAAATACGCCTTTTTCAAATGTTGATTTCTATGATTGGGGCAAACGCAAAAAAAAATAAAGACGTTATTTCAAAGAAAAAATTTATATTGTTTAACATATGTGAAAACTAGAGATATTTTATTTCTGTATCTTGAAAAAATTACATATGAATCTGGGATGGTTTTATGAGAAAAACTTCAATAACTATTGATTGATTAAAGCTAGGCAAAATTAATAAATCAAAATACGCGCCTTTAATAGCTCTACAACTCGTCGGAGCAAAATTTTACCATGGAGATTGAAATAAAAAAGCTAGGGCAAAAAAACATTTTTTATGGTACACCCTAAGTTGCTCTAAATCGGTCAATTTTTAAGCTACAAAATAAATTTATATGTAAATATTCCATGAAATTTTTTGCGGTACAACTTTGTTCAAGAATATAAACGTTTATTTCTGCAAATAAAAAAGTTAGTTTTTGTATTTCCCTGAAAATGGGGACCCCCTAATTTTAATCAACATAAAAAAATGGGCCTTCGTTTTTATTTCAAGTTTCACCACCATATTTTTTTAAGGTTAAAAATTGACTGATTTAGAGCAACTTTTCCTCGTCAACTTAGGTGTACCATAAAAAATGTTTTTTCTGCCCTAGCTTTTTTATTTCAATTTCCATCGTAAAATTTTTGTTCCGACGAGTTGTAGAGACTATTAAAGGCGCGTATTTTGATTTATTAATTTTGCGCTAGCTTTAACCAATCAATAGTTATTGAAGTTTTTCTTATAAAACCATCCCAGATTCAAATGTAATTTTTTCAAGATACAGAAATAAAATATCTCTAGTTTTCACATATGTTAAACAATACAAATTTTTTCTTTGAAATAACGTCTTTCTTTTTTTTTGCGTTTGCCCCAATCATAGAAATCAACATTTGAAAAAGGCGTATTTTTTGTAGAAAAACTTCAATAACTATTGATTGGTTGAAACTAGCGGCAAAATTTGTATTCCAAAGTACGCGTCTTTAAAAGTTGTAAAACTCGTCTCAACACAACTTTACGGCGGGAATTGAAATAAAAAAGTAAGGGCAAAAAAACCATTTTTTCTGGTACACCCTAAGTTGATGAGGGAAAAATGCTCTAAATCGGTCAATTTTCAAGCTACAAAAAATTTTATATATGAAAATTCCATGAAATTTTTTTGCGCTACAACTTTGCTCAACAATGTAAACGTCTACTTCTGCAAATAAGAAAGTTAGTTTTTGTAATTCCGTGAAAATGGGGACCACCCTAATTTTAATTAACATCACAAAATGGGTCTTAGTGAAACAAACCATGTTGTAGAACATTACATTGCTGTAAAGTTTCAAGTTTAGGCGCTGGGAGCATGTTTCATCGTAAATTCGTATTCTGGACCATAGTGCATTGTCGGGACTCATCTACAAGAGGAAAGGGTTTGGAAACTGTGTTGTAAAACATTTACCACACAAACTATTACTTTGATCAGCTGGTAAAGTATACAGTGATTCTAAAGACTTTCCTATATTAATCCGAACACTAGTTATGGCGGGGGTAGGAAAGCATGTAGGGGAAGGAGTTTGTCAGTTAAGAACGATGAATTTACTACTGCATGGTGTTTCGAATGGTTATTTTATTACTCCAAAGTTTAGTCCTCATAAATGGCTCATTATCATACCGCTACAAGCCTCTACCACAGAGAACCTCTTCTTCTTTACGCTCTATGATATTTAGAGCTGAAACATGGTAGCCATTTGCTGAAAAAACAAAACTTCTTTTTACAATGATAGAATTATTGCAACAAAGCCCTCGCCAATGAAAACACTCAATTTTGCTGGTGATGTTAACTGGTATGGTTTCAATAATTCAACGAATTCCTCATTCACCACAACCTTGACTGAGCAAGAACTTCCTTCGAATAGTTTTCCTCGTCGGACGCCACGATAGAAGCCGAACTGAAAAACCTACCACGAGTAGTTGTTTTATTTGTTTGTATAGATCATTGCGAGATGTATTAACACTCTCTTTATTAATTATTTATTATTCATAGACAATGATTAATAATGCTCTTGAATCTCTGGCTTTTTACCAATACAGAGATTTGCTAAAACAAATTAAAAATACGGTTCTCTGCCCTGAGGAACAAACATTTTGAAAATAATGTGTCAAAATTAGATCTGAGTTCCAAACCTTTCTGGAAACTCTCTAAAATTTTGAAAATACAAGCCTATACCAGCGCTTAAGTAAGGTGATACAATTTTGCTCACAAAGGCGGAAAAAGCTCAAATACTTGTTAAGCAGTTTGAGAGCTCCCATGAATTTCAGGACCCATAATTTGGGACTTACAAGTCCTATTGATTCGGTTTCCAGGGATATCTGCGTATTTCCTCTCAGAGAAAATATTTTTGATGGTCTTGGGAACCGATTTGGATAGTAAGAACTATAACTATAAAAATTTCAAAATATGGAAAGCACCAGGTGGTGATGGAGTTTTCTATATCCTCATCAAAAAACTCCCTAAGAGTACTTTGTCTTTCTTGGTAAAACTTTTTAACAGATGTTTTCACCTGGCATACTTTCCAGATAAATGGAAAAACGCAAAAGTCGTACCAATTTTGAAGCCAGGCAAAAATCCTGCAGAAGCTTCTAGCTACCGACCGATCAGTTTGCTTTCTTCAATAAGTCCCTGGGGGAGAGCTGGATTATGACAAAGCATGGAAAAATGGATATAGGGAAACGGAACTTATTCCCACCATAGTACATATATCCATCACATTCTGCAGTCATCCAACTTCAAACGTAAAAAGATGTTTAATTTCACCAATAAATGGACGCAGTAGCCAAGAATATGCAAGCCTGGCAAATAAAATTAGGTCTTGAATATAATTAAAAGCTACAAAAACGTTTCAGAGACTTAAATTTCGTAAAAATAATGAGCAGTCAGATTTTCAACACAATTGCTTACCTTTGCACTACAAATTCGTCGTATTGATCTAACCGTACTAGGAAATATACTCGAGCCAGACTCCAAGTTTTCTCTATAATTTCACTATATCCTCACACATTTTCGGTGCGTAATTTAACATACCATAAAAATCACACTTCACTTATTAAAGTAGCCACACGAGAATCTAAGAATACGTGATAAAATGCTAGAAAACTATGGGATTAATTTTCACAATAATTTAAATACGCTTGCACCTATTCTGAACCGTGTTTACAATCGACGTAATCGCTTGATGTTGCACTGCTCATATACACGGATAAAAATAATCATAACAAATGTATTTGAAAATCTAATAATTTTTTGCCATAACGATTTACAAATAATATCTAATGGATATGCTTATATACTTTAAGAGAAAGTTCCAATAGCAACTATAGCTCACTAGTCAAGCTTATGATTTGTATTCCTCTTTTTAATGAATATCATATTTCCTTCTTTATAGAAAGTATGTTCTATCTTCCTAACTTTAGTATTAAGATAAATGATGTATAAAAGTATGAAAATTTGGCTCTGTAAAGTTAATTCGATTGAGCCTGTACAAATAAATGATTATTAAAAAAAAGAGAGTATGTGTCAAGCTTATGATTTTCATCCCTGATTACGATAAATACCACGTGTCATCATATAAACCTCATTAAAACGATTGGATCAACACCATACAAATTTTGTTATAAGTTTTATTGGAACTACCTGTTAAACTTTATACATTTGTTGTGGTTGTGTTTATCCGTGAAGAGATCGATTCAAAGAATTCAACCGCTTCGAATTCAATAAGCCGATTATTCCTGCAATAGATCATATAATTATTATATATAGTAGATTTACCAAATATTTACACTCACTTTTCCAGTTGGTCAAACGTGTAATGTTCCTTCCACATCCCTCTCTCTGGAGTTCATCTTTGTTGACCATTTGATACTTCTCAGTATTCACCGCTTTCTATAAATAAATAGGTCATTCAACATTACTTACATCGGGAAACATAGTATATACCTGATGAGCCTATATACACGCACAGATCACTTAAATTCAATTCGTGCAGTAGTCAAAACATTCAAACATCATTTTGACTTTTGCACAATCCAAACAAATCAAAGTATGTGTCCGAATCTAATAACTTTTAGTCATAAGGTGAGACACATACTTTTCATTAGAATTTGAAAATGGAAAACATGTATCAGAATTACTACGTTGCACAATGCAACACAAATAGAAATTATTTGATTTGATATGAAATATATGTGACAGTAACACATAAAGGTATAGATTTTAAATTAATATTTTCATTATTTGATTTTTATCAGTGTACTGTATAGCAAAATACATCAACGCTGGTGTGCGTGTTCAATCATTCATAGAGCATTCTAATGCCCAACGTTATGGTGAGCCTTGTTGTCAATATTCTCATGGAAGAATAACAAACAAACCCTTTCATTTTGTCTTGGTTATATGCATGCTACCCAACACACGTGAAGTACTGTCAAATGATCTACACTCTCGCGGCACTTTACTCAATTTTTGAGTACGATTGTATGCTATCTCTTTTTCTCTCACAAATGTTACTCAATTTTCGTAAAAAATTGGATCTACTCCAAAAATCCACTTTTCAACGAAAGATTGATAACGACTCCGTGAGGAAAAGGATAACATATTGTACTCAAAATTGATGCATGGCATGAGATGTACTGCATTCTGGGTGTAGTAGTGAAGAGCGTAAACTTGTTTGTAATTTTCTTGATTAAAATCAATTGATTAACATATGTACACAGATGGGATTAATGTTTTTCGTGGTTATTATTAATATGGGTACATAGCAGTGGCCACTTTTCCGTATTAAAATGGAAGAAAATGATCAGAATCGAATGTTTTGTGTGTTGCTAAACGATTAACGCTAAGTGGACGAATAAATTGTGAATAACTTGTGTACTCAGTGTTCGGTATTCAGTGCATATTCACCGATTTCCACTGGAGGTCCGCTTATTGAGCTCAAGATAGGTTCAGCTTCCCTATTACTTCAGCTTATTCAAAAAGGATAGCAATCATTTTCCAGATCATTTGTAGAAGGCTCTGTGAAACCCCAGGGGTTCTCAAAATATGGCCAAGCATGAAACCGATTTAAGTGATATGGTTGTCGTACTTAAACATTATAATATGAAATATTTTTCGGCTTGAAAGGCCACTTTATTATACAATAAAACTTTTTTGACAGTGGAAATGCTTGTTCAAAATTCGCACAAGTGTATTCATACGGTTTTGAGTAAATGTACAATCAGTTTACTTTGGTCACAGAATTTCGGCCGTGAACAAACACTTGTCAAGTGACCTGGATTTTATCAAGAACAAATATGATAATATTTGTACCGTATGAACGGACGAATCAAATATATTTATCATCATACATACGGTGGTTTTTAAATCCTTGTGAAAAATCTTCGCCTCCATATCTTGCGAACACTCGAATGGTGCCGCCAATGTTTTCGCATGAAGTTGATTATAAACAATCATGCGTACGATTGCTGGCTGGAATTGCCCGTACGGACATTGTGTAATGATTCAGTACTCTACGAGCACTTAAATGATGGATGAGCCTCAGCCGCAACTGTCAACCGTAGCGACCACGGAGCAAGCCGTGCCAGAAACAGTTTTCCAACAACGCCATTGGGTAAAACCGATACGAAAAACAATGGTCGCACGCATTTAAAAATTGCACCAACCACTTCAAAATGGAATGACACCTACGGGAAAAAAAGGTCGGTAGATGATACCGCTGTTATCACGTAAGATCTGATGGAGATGATGTATCGAACAACGATTGACAGCTGCACGAGGATGTTGGACATCGATCCAGTGGTCCATCACTTGCTGGGTTCATGGTAATTCGTATACAATACAGATCTGACTCAATGGTCGAATTTGCGGCGTTCTGTTCATCGTAGAAAATCTAATCAAATCAAAATGTATCAGTAGAGTAAGCCACGCGCAAAGAGCATGCGCACCACCTGTATCAGTAATTGGAGTAATTGGATGAATGGCACATCGATTTGATGGTTGCATCTTTTTGCTAATAGATTGACAGCTACCTATTCGACTTTTCTGTGAAGCAAATAGATAAGACACAGATTGCCAAGTTTCAGACACCGAATGACAGTTGTTTGTGGTTAAGCAGTTAGGAGTAACAGCAAAGACGAGCAATGGTCAGTTAAATGGAACACAAGAGATACCAAAAATCTATCTCTATTATCATGTCATCTAGGCCATGGATGGTTTGAATGAAAATTGCGCCTTCAAACTCTAAACATTTGTTCAGTTGAGTGAGTCGATTTTATTTTATATTCATTACTTTTCGTTCCGGTTTGATACAGACCATAGTGAATGGCCATTAGGAAGATGATCCTATCACTGCGCATTTCATCTTACTAGAAATCAAGTAACAAGCTCTAATTTCATTTCTCGGAAATGTAATGTTTGAATTAAAACTGCAGTATTGAAATAAGGAACCTTTGGGGTAAAGGAAAGAAAGTTCTCAAATTAAACTCTTTCAGTGATTTACGAACCTGATTACGCAGAGGTTTATCTGTTTATACTATTCATTAATCTGAAGATGGCAACAACGATCGGGTTTGCCACAATATTATTTTGAATTTTCACAAGCATTTGGATATTCAGGAGCAAAATGAACCCTACAAGTTAAGATAGAGCTAATTACAATATGTGACCTTGAAGAGTCGGACCTTTTTTTTTTCTGATGTTAACTAGAACTAGATCCTTGAAAAAACTGGCATCAAGAATCATTTATACTTGCATTAACAGTAACAACATTTGGAAAAAATCGTTTTGTTAACCTCAACTTAGTTTTACGTTATGCCATGTAAGTTAATGTTTCGAGTTTTTATGGTCTTATAAACTGCAAAACAGGCGCAATTTTCGGTCTAACGGTTCGCTCCTTTTATGTGCTTCGAAGTAGACTTACATTTACATAACTTTTTATAAGTGTGTACTTTAAACTCCGTTCACATTACACCCTATATCACGTGATATCGAGTATCTTGATATCAAAATGCCATGCTCATCATTTTCAGTGAGAACTAGATGTATAGATGCTCTATCACGTAATATAAGTAAGTGATAGTGTGAACGGGGTTTTATAACAGCATTTAGAAATGAAGAGATATTACTCTTTCAAATAATAGCACAGGGCCAATCACTTGAAAAATAAAAATATTGAACTTAGTAGTTAATACATGTAAATATATGTAATATTTTTACACTACAAAGGGTAAACTTTGCAATGGATGTCTTGATTTTCAAACCAAACAGCATGAACTTAAATAGTACGGCCACATAAGCTCTCGTGCACAGATTCCCTACAATAACAAACGACAAAATCTTTTTGGCAGCATACCACTCCAGAACAACCTTGGAGTAGTGGCAGCTGGTCAAATCGGGCCGAAAGATGGCTTTGCCTCCGTGCTTGCGAATGGACGCCAATACACGGTTGTTCAGGCATTCTTCAATGTAAACTTGGGATGTCAACGTCGAGGATGTGACGATGGTTCCGTCCTGAGGCCACTACTGCAAATCGCTTGACAAATCATGGCCTTCTTCGCGAACTCGTCGGCAAACACGAACTTGAACCTTCCCTGCACATTCCCACATTCTAGAGCACTCGACACTGAAGAAGTCTGTAACTCACAGACGAAATAGGCCTATCTGTCAAAATATAAGTTTTCTCTTGTGGTTTTTCAATGAATTTGCACGCGTTTACTAGTGATAATTTGAAAAAGCGTTTCAATGTTTTATTTTTTATTATTTTAAATTGATCAAATGAAGTGTTACTTTTAAATCCTCCTAGTTTCCCAATCACAATCGTTTTACTAATACGCTTAAAAAAGTTTTTTAAATAGTGTTTGTTTTCAAAGTGAAAGAGTTTTCAATGTCGAGATATTCGCGGAAAAATCCATTGTTTACGTTTGTCAGTTCGAGCCTTATGAAAAATCTTTGTCGAAATACGTAAAAGGCAGTGACAAAGCGATACCTCACGGAGAAAAAACACTCCCGTTTGAAACAACAAACTTGTTTGTTGACATCCAAACTAAAAAAAAAAGTTGTTTTAGAAATCCGTGTTTTGTTTTAATTACCAAAACACAGGCTGCGTTGACTTATGGAAATTAAATGAAATTTAAGATTGATTCAACCAAAACGGAGCTTAAATCAAACTGATATTTTGTTTGGCGAAAATTAATAAAAAAATTAGTTTGAAACAAACTATTTTTTTAGGGTTACTCAATTTTCCGTCATCCGATCCCGCTGCACGCTCTGGCGCTGTCACTGTCACTCTGACGCTGTCAGGTGAAAATTTAATATTCCGATAAAAAATTAAAACCTGAAAGTGGTAGAAAGGCTGGAATTAACATTTGTATAGTTTTCTCTTCGACTGAGAGAAGTCTTAAATGTGAATGTGCACTTCTCGCATGTTTGTTCCCAGGTTTGTTCGCATTTCGTTCAAATAAATATTTTTGAAATCAAAGAAGAAATTTAGTTGATTGTATTTAAACGGAAACGTTTGTTGTTTCAACCGCTTTCATTTGTTTGTTTCAAACAGCAAATTAGTTTGAATCATACTAAAATTTGTTTGAAACAAACCATACACGTTGGTAGAATCAACCAACAAATCTGTTTGTTTTCTTAGTTGTCATAATGAAACAACCTTCAAAATTGTAAATTCAAACGGATGACAGTTGAACTTAACTGCCTCATTCCCAAAACAATTAATCAAAATTTTATTTTATTTTAACCAATTTAACGTGAAATTCCGGTTGAACGAAACTAGAAAATGTTTGCGTTTCCAATTTTTTTCTCAGTGCTCTTTTGAATCCTCTACAAAAAACCTGTGGCTTTCAACATTCCGGTTACGATTTTCAATAAATTCAGCCCATTCATTTGTTTTGTTGACGGCGTGGATATGGTCGGAAGAATGTTCCAGGCGGGTGATGATTTGTACTCCGAGGTGGCTCTCCTCCGAGCAGGAGGTTCCGAGAGTGATAGAGCTTGCTTAGGCTCGCAACGGTGATAATAACGTTTGCATTAAAAAAATGGACAAAAATGGCCGATTTTTAATGGGTTTACCTTCACCCGCACTGACAAAACTACCCATGCTGCAACAATTATAGTCACTCATGAGTCAGCAAAGAAAATTTGACAGCTCTATCAGTCGAACTCTTACCGTGATGGCAAAAACAGTGAAGCAATTCCGTTCAGAAGCCCATTCAGTGTGCGCGTTCAATGAACGGCACCCCGGCGCGTCGAAAACGGACATCGTGCAGCACTTTGTGGACGCCGGATACGCCCGTGCCGGCATCTACGACAGCTTGGCACTATTAGACAACAATCAGAGCATCGAAGCCCGGTTCCGGACGGCCGACGACCCTGAGCGACAAGAAGCTCCAACGGATGCTGAAGAGGAAGACCGAGCGAAAATTGGCTACATCGCTGCGTGCGCTTGGCCGGGAGGTCGGTTCAACAGGCCAAACAGTGAAAAAGTACCTGTCGAACATGAACATACATGTCAGGAAGCGGAAGTCGCGTCCACTGGTTTGGAGCTGCGGGCAATGACGCAGCGGCAGCGGCTGAATAAGATGGTCAACGCGATTTTCCCAGCCAATCGCCACGTGGCGGTGGTGATGGATGACGAGACCTATCTCACCCTGGATAGCAACGGCTGGCAGGGCACTTCGTATTTTACTTTTCCCACGAAGTAAGTGAGCTCCGACTTCCACTTCTCAAGTTTTTAATCGTTAATCCTTATCACAGGAGTACTATCGTGATGCTGCTGAT
>JASCZW010000707.1:0-179225 GCA_034211315.2 Aedes japonicus | reverse complement strand
GACCTGAAGACGTCTGTAAGTCGCAGATGAAACCGGCCTATCTGTCAAAAGATAAGCTTTCTTTAGTTGAATTTAACGGAATTGCTCTCATTTAGTGATACTTTTAGTAGTTCCAGTTCTTTATTGTTTTAGAAAAAGTGATCATATTTTGAAACTGTACTGAAGCTGCTTCAGTTTGCTGAATTTTTGTACTTTATAATTTCCTTCATCAACGCCAAAACTACACTAGTTGTGATCAACAACTAAACGATATTGAAAAAAGTGACAGTGGATAAGCAACATGATCAACAAGAATTTTGCTGTATTATTTAACATGGTATGCCCTTTGCGCGCGCTTTTTTTTGATTTAGCTGAAAATACAGGACCCAGTGAATGTGTTTTTCTTTTTGATTTAATAAACACATTTTCGGTTTATTAATATTAAACTAAACTTTTTTTATTTATTTTATTAAAGTCATTTTTGCGCTTCAAAATCAAAATTTTAATGAATAAGTATATGCTACGGAACGTTCTTCAAATCCAAGAATTTTCCTCGTTTGCTGGCGTCCACAACCGTTGTAGTTCACGCGCCGCAGCTGGTCTAAGAATTCTAAACTTAATCAACTTAAATTCATGTGATCATCAATCTGACTGCGAATACCCTAACAAAACTGTTGGTAACGTTTGAAGTTGACAAGCAAAATAGTTTACTGGTCACTAAGTGAATATTAGTTACTGCCCAATCGATAAAAACATTCTTCTTCTTTTAACATTTTCAAGCTTATTGGCACCACAATTAACTTGCTTGCTCTCCAACTTATTATTCGATACGCCCCACGAATTTCTTCATTGGAAGCACAGTCTGAACTGTTTTGCATTCATCGAATTGTGTAGCAGTACAATCATACGCTATGCCCCAAAGTCTGGTATAACAACAGTATTCCCTGAACAGACCGAGAATCAAGCAACCACCGCCAGCATGGTGTTTCTTTGTAGCTGCGCCTTTACTGACTGAGCTAAGGGAGGACCCCCGATCAGTAAAAACATATTTGCTGATTTTCAGTAAATAATACTGGATTCCACAAAATGTCAAAAAGAATGCTGGTTAACGGCGCTCGCCAAATGTGAATGCTGAGAGAGTATTCAGTAAATATCTCGACGCTTTTTTATTTATTACATATCAGCAACAAGTGTTTTGTTGTCTGTTTTCAGCAAAAACTATTAGCACTGGAATCAGTTAAGATTATTTGGTGTGAAGAGAAGTGTTAATTTAATTTTCGGTTTAACATTTTTATATATTTTACTTGTAGATCTTAGTATGGGGTTTAGCGCATAGAGATTTTTGTACCGGCAGAGAACAACTTTGCAATGCAATATATTATTTAATTGGAATATCAAGCAGCTCTCAAAAATACCGGTATATCAAAAAATATTTGTGATTACGCTTGTACCAAGACACCACTAGATTGCGGGAATTTGATAACCTTCTTGGCCGCCAAGAAATGCGATGCTACTGCAAAAGTATAGTGCTCTTGAGTTCGATCATGTTGGGCTTGCCAAAATTTCGGTGTGCCGATACAATATGGTTTGCTTTGACAACTGGCGATTCTCGATGGCGTGTTTGGCATTATATTTGTTCGGAATACCATATACAAAAGTGAACTATAAGAGCCACTAGTAACGAGTCAAGAACGCAATTTTCCCGCATTATGACCTTGCTAAATTTTTCCCTTATTGGACCTGGGTTTGAGCAGCTCGCTTCCTGGGGTGCAAATGAACGACGTGTATTGTGCGTAATTCTGATCGATACTGACCATGCTCGACACCGCACTGTCAATCTTATCTATCTGCACTGGCGATATTATGATCAGGTGGTTGAGAAACGAAAAATATGCTGGCTGCTGCCACGACTGCAGAGGCTGAAGGGTACTGGTGCTGGGCTGTGAACGCAAACTACTCCAGCAGAACATACCACCCCTTGAGCAACTGTTTCGTTTCTTCGGCCTGCTAATTCTAACTGCCTTCGCCAATCATCTGGTGGTCATTATCATCCTAGGGTTTCGCTAGCCTTGGGTTTTATAAATTCAATTGAATTTCTTCGAATTTAGCTCTTTCTTCGCTACTGAGTTAGTACTGATGAAATCTTCCTTTACCGACTGGTTTGTCAGCTGCACATGCCATGCCATCACCATATTTTCGGTTTGCAAAGTACGGACACGGGTATCGATGATTTATCATCGTAAGAATTTCTCATAGCACTGTTTGGCGCTTGATGGTAGCAGATCGTCGTTGGTGAATGGTGGCTTCCTCTGTTGTGGTCATCTGGTGATGCGCTTTGGCTTCCATCGGCAGCCAGCTTTTCCTTGGTTCGTGTGAATATTGTAGCTTCTAATATTTTCTTAACGTTGGTGGTTTGTGCGTTGGAAGTTATGTAGTTCTGTGTGTGGCAGTCTTCCCGAAAAACCGGTGCTTCTCTTTACGAGCAATATGGTAATTCTGAGAAGTCAGCTGGAGAAACACCATCGGATACGGTTCGCTGATGGGCTGGTGCGACTTGTCTCAACGTGACGTTAAGCGATGAGAGCTGGCCAAGCCCCATTGCCAGCGGTCAGGTGGCATCGACTGGATGATACCGCAACTTTCCCGATGGTGGTAAAAACGGATGTTTACAAAGCGAAAGTTAGCAGTTGTCTTATCGCTTAAGCATTGACCACTGTATTAATGCCTGGGCCTTATGGCACTGAGGTAGGAAAATGCTGCTCTCACGGAATGCTGTTTCGCTGGTATTCTTTCCTCTTGAACGGAGCTTGGACCACAGCCTGAACGATGCCAGCGGACTTGACGCACCACTGAACCGGTAGCCCAGCAGGATGATCTCGAGCTGACGACCCGATACGGTCAGCACTCATCGATGCTGACTGGTTTAATTGCTGATGCCAGTTGTCCAGATTGGCGGTACCTTCGGTCTTTCATCAAAGCATCTGCTGGTACGATAATGACACGAAATATGCCGTCAGACTTGATACTGGACATCTTCAAAGATGCCACATAGTGGTGGTGGCGCTACTGAAGACCATGTACCTGCAGTCATATATCCCTCGCTGGTCCATTTCACACGTTGTAGATCCAGCAATACGACAAATAATATCGACAATATCAGCAATATCAATATCAGCAATCGGTTGGTTGGGCACATCCTCGAGATCTTCTGGATCGCTATCGCTATCAGCGGCCGCGCTGCACTAAGACGTGGCCGGGAGTTGGCGACTACTCATGGTCGTTTGGATCAATACGGGTGGGTGTCAATGGCCTCGAGTTAAGAACCGCTTCGATTTGAGCTAGAGCTGTTAGCATTTCACATCGTTTATTAAAGGTTCTGAAGTCAAACTGACTGGGAATGGTGCCAGGCAAACTTACCGACTTGTAGCTTCCCACAAACCGCCAGGAAGTTGGGGTGTGCGAGTGGGATGAACTTGAACTCAATGTCGTTCTGCAAACTCTCACTACTGTGTCGCAGATGTGTTACTCATTGGCTGTCGGTACAGCTCCTTGAGTTCTCGGTTCGCTCTCCCCGCGATGTTCATTTATCGCACATCACGAGTTGAGAGTTTCCGCGGCGCGCGACGAATCGTCTGAATAACGACAGCTCAATAACACCGGTTATCAAATCTGCAAACTCCCGATGGTTACTTTACAGCAAAGGCGAGCACACGAAAACCACTACATAACGCATTTGCTGGGTTGGTTCGCCGATTTGGATAGCTGGTGAAAATGGACCACAATCGTCCATCAACTTTCCAAGAATGGTGCCGATGACCTGACGCTCAACGATCCTGACACCATTTATCAAACTGAGCCTTCGGTTTTCTTACAAACGCGGAACGCACTCTTGAATATTGCTGTACTGACTGAGCGTTAGTTGGCCCAGAACCTCGCACGAATACTCGAATGAGCAACTGCTGTCCCACCCCAGAAAGTAATATTGTTGTGGTAGTGTCTTGTGACAGCAATGGCTAATGGATGGCGATGATCAGATAAGATGTTTGTTTTCAAACACGATTGTTTCAGGCAACCCTGCTTGGTACAGCTACTAGTTGTAGTTGGTAGGATGGGTCTGGGAAGACGATTTGACTGCAATATTTTCCAGACGGACTTCGTCCCAGGAAGCAGTCTGGTGGAAGCTGAATAAACTAGTACTGACATTGCACTGTTCCAGTTCTTCATTAAACAGAGGTCCACTACGTCTTGCAGATAGTTAATGCAACGTTAACTTGCGACGCAGAAGCAGTGCTGCAGTCGTCAGCGCCAGATATGACGATCGTGGTTTGAATATCTGGACGTTACGGTCCCTGCGTGGGAAGAGCGGGCGTGGTACGTTCTTCGGTGGCGCTGGATCGCTTCGCTGACAGGACGTTGACAAACTTATTAAGAACCGTTGCTCCTGTGATAACGTGTGGACCCTCAAACCATCGCTTTTCGCCATTGTTGGAGTTGCGGTGACGTTGGTGGTGTCAAGCCTCTGCGGACCGGGCAAAATGACAAGCAGCAGCCTGGCTGTCCGAGATCGGGTCACACACACACACGCGCTCCCCGGTACGGTTTGCAGCATGATTCCAAATGCCACCTTGGGTTAGATGTTGATCTAGATCCCCTGGTTTACCTGACACTTGCCAACGCGAGAGCTGACTCTATGTCTTGACAATTGTAGAATCCGTCAAAAAATGCAGATGAAATGGCTTTCCTTAAGACTGAACTTCTCTCGAAGTGACTTTAGCAAAGAGAGCACCTGACAGCTCGAGACGGGGTGTGGTCATTTTCTTCTTTTTATGCTCAGGGTTCTCTAATGGAGCTACTGCGACTTTGAAATGATCAATCGCACAGTGATGGTTCCATCTGAAAACAGCCACTGGGGGTAGAGGCATGCTCCGTATGCTAACGATGATGCATCGCTTTGATCCATTCTACATACGGACACAGACCATTTGAATCCAATCAACGAGGATGATTTAAGGTTTCGCTACCAGATTTTTGCTTGTATTCCTTCCACATTTCTTGGATCAAGTCTTCAAGGATCATCCCAGCCACACGGGTTTCAAGATTCGGATGAAGATTTTGGCCTGTACTACTATTAGTTAGACCCTTCAGTGGATCGAAAAGACGCTGTGCCCATCAGGTGATCTTCTTTTCAGACATGGTGATCCGACTTCCATTGAGGAAGAGTAAGTGGTGTGGACTCCATATTCCATCGGAGCTAACGTCTTGACTGTCGCATTGATGCATCATTTCAGGTCTGAGCAAATCATTTTATGATTTAGCCTTCCAGTGTTTGACCCGTTACCGCAACGCCCAGCTGCTGTTGGCGCTGTGCTGTGTATGCACATGTCGTCAACGTAGAAGTCATGTTGAATATAAACGTGAGGGTGGATGCTGCGCAATCCTCATACAAGTCGTTTCAACATCTTGTCGCCTAATGGTGCACTGGCCGTCCCGTAAGTGGCAGTGGTGACTCTTACACCACGATTGGCTGATGCGCAGATCACACCACACAATTTTGTGCGAGATGATCCTTGAGCTGTGTGAGTACCATCCTGTACACATTTTTGTGCTAATACAACAATGGAAGCAAATTTGCGCGTTGCTGCTGGATACCAGCAGCGTATCGTTGGTGAATTTCTGGTCAGGCCACGTGCGGGCCTGTCAATTTAAACAAACGCTGGGACAATCGGCCAGCATCAAACCTTTGTTGTCGAAATATGACGGTGCTGGCCGCAGATCCTAATCTTCTCTACATATGGCCCATCTGGAGATATTTCGCTGATGCAGCAGTGTACATTTCCTTCAGTTCTGGATTGCTATCCAGCCGCCTCTCGAGACTCAGAACCACTTTATGGCAATGTTTTTTGATTATCCTAATCTTTCCGTCATGTGCTCCTTCCTTGGTAGTGCCACGACGAATCTGCCTTCCACTCGTTTCCTTCGTCGTTTGTTGAAAAAGATCCTCACACGCTGTTTCTTCAACCGAATTCAATAACGGTGACATGACACGTCTCCGGGTTCCCAGAAACTAGCGATCATTTTCTTACGGGTCTGCCGTAGAGCTAACGAATGTTGACGTCCTTGGAGTTGTTGCTGAAACATTTGGGTACTCTTTCAGGATGATAATCGAAGACGATTTGCTTGTGGGGACCGTCGGTCGACAATTTCCTTCTTCCCGCAGCGAGCAGATCGAAATAGAATTCTGCTCCGATAATCTTTCATCGACGGGACCGGGCTCTCTCAAAAGTTGGATACATAGCACAATATCTGTTGGTATTTTCATTTGGCTTACTTTCACTGGGCTGATCGGCGGTGTTGGTAATCTTCGGCAACACATGGAAATGCATGTCTCATCAAATGTTGAAATCGATGGTAATCGGGGTTTGATTTGTGCTTCTGAACCTTGTCGATGTAACGGTTCCATTACCGATTCCATGTACCTTCAGGAACGCTGGGGTTTCACGTAGCCTTAGCTTCTTTGAGAAATTTGTGGTTACGTAGCAAAACTCTGAACATGAGTCCAGTAGAGTTGGTATTTTATACGAAATGTTTCCAGGCAATCCGGACGCAAATAATCGCCGTGAACAGTAAATTTGTGGAAAGTTACATTGCTCGATTGCTTTTCAGCTTTCAACAACGATGGCGTGTGGTCTGTAACAATTGGGTGGTGGGTGATTGGGGTGAGCTGGATTGAATCTGGGATGCCATTGTAACTGGTTTTGTGTGGCTGGTTGAGTGGATGCTGTTTGTGTCTGACTTTGTGGTGTTGATTGACTTGACTGCAATTGCTGCTGTCCCGCTGTTTGTGAATGGTCTTGGGCTTGTGGAACGGAGGATCTCGAAGACCGCGGGAATTCGTCGACACGTTGTCGAAATGGCACATCGTCGTGTGATGCGTTCTGCCGCACTTACTGCACGAACCTTTGTACGTCCTTCGGCAAACATACTGCAGTCTTACGGTACGGCATAATCGCTTTCGGTTTGCATCCTCATGCTGGGTGACTGACCAGGCCTTGAATTTGTTACTTGAAAGGAGATGGTAAGTTCTCCGCAAAACAAGCACTCTGGATGACTGCTATGATGTATGTGTCACAGAGATACGTGGACGCCTAGCTTCTGTTTCGTTCGACTTGTTAGGGAGCAATCGACTGCAACACGACGCAATGATCCCTTAGGTAGTCTATCAGCTGATCAGACTTGAAGGTATCGCGGAATTGTGCAGTGAGACTCCCACAGTAAACGTAGCTAAATCCAAACGAGCACACAATAAGTATGCCAATATCGTCGACCAGTTTTGTGTGTTCTCGCCGATTTTGTCGCATTGCAAATTCTTCGGCAAACTCGTTGATCAGTGGTTCGGGGCGTCACGGTGTCTCTCATCCCATTGGTTCCAACGGCAAAGATCGCATCCAGATGAGCCTTTACAATGAGCTTTTATTTTCGTACTTCTTCTCCAGTACCTTCCATGCCACCTCGTAGTTCTCGACCAGATACAAACTCACCTCCTGCAGGGCATCCTGCGTACTGAAGAGCGCAGGTAAATTGAATTTGTCGATGGCAGTCAACTGACAGTTGTTGTGGATTAGACTGCGGAACGTATCCTGAAAGTGACCCAGTCCTTGACCTTTCCGCTGAAGGAGGGTGGATTTATCCTCAGGAAGCTTCACTCGGGACATGTTAGGATCTGCAGCAGCTTTTTTGAGGCAGATGATCTGGATGGTTCAGCCTTTGGTGGCCTAAGAGAAATCAATGCCTTGACTTCCGTATTTTTTCCTCTGAGAAACACGGTGCTTCATCTGCCTTTTGATGTCTCATTTACTTGTGAATGCACGTCTCCATACGTTTCTTGCGTTGAGCGGCGGATTCCTTCATCTTCGTCTTCTTCTTCATCCTCTTCGTCTGTAGCGGATTTCTATTTTCCGGCGTACGGTGTAGAATTTGCATACTTTCTCCAACATTTCCAGTCGAACTTCAATCTGAACTTCCTGGGTTTCTCTCTGGAACTCTTAACGAACACGATGAAGTAACGCCAATGCGTTGCCCCCAGCTGTGCTGCGCTGCGACTGGGCGAGGCTAACTACTTTCATTGTTCAACATAACACTCTCACAGATCAATTACTGAAGTTTAATGTAACACTCATGTCACAAAGCCAATGTTTGAATTTTGCAATCTAGAGTTCGCCTAACTACCCAGCGGACAAATCAACCCAGCAGCACAAAAACTGAATTTAAGTTCACTGATCAATCATGAATCCTTCACTGTAGGACGATCAACTCAACGTTCAAAGTTGACCCGAATTGACAAAAATTGAAACCAATGACAGCCGATAAGGAGGACTGGCAGTGGACAGAAAACCATAAATTCAACAAAGCGACTCCTTGGAAATCAAACGCAGGGGAACCAGACCACAATCCCGGACAATAAGCACTTTCATGCGGTGATATTCATCCGGCCCATTGAAGCTCTTTATTTGCCAGCTCACAATAGCCACCACAAAATGGAGACGCCACATGCAAAAAACGCCACCATACGTACAATTTACTTCCTGCCGTAGCCGTGTTCTCGTGAATAAACCACTCCGTCGTATTTGGCTCACTTTCGTAATCCTGTTATTCCGTCTTTTATTCTCCGGTCCGGTCTTCACTACGAATGTTTCCTGATCACTATACCGATAATGTTCCTCCGTCTCAGCTTCACCACCCCCACACGGCAATCAGTGACAGCAACCTTTCAGCCTGTCTTTATCTATGATAACGCCTAATTTATGTGGAAATTTTTCCACCACTTATCACACACAGTATTTCACAATTATGCATACAACCAACTGTTCCAGTGTCCACCGGTTAACAATCAGAATAGAAGGACCTATGTTCCGGACACTTTCTCAAAAAACTTTGAATGTAGAGACACCGTAAACTGATCCAAACGCACTTTTCCCACGGTCTGACCTTTAAATTTTTCCCTTATTCGGACACTGGGTTCTGAACCATTTCACTTTCCCAGATTTCCGTGAACAACGTGTATTGTGCGTAATTCTGATCGACACGACATATATATTTTCCTGCTATCAATCTTATATATCCCCAAAGTCGCCCATGATCAGGTGGATGACGAAAAATATGCAAGCTTCTTTCTGAAACTGGAAACTGAAGGTACAGTGCTAGCCTAATTTTAAATACTCAACCGAACAATGTTGAATATGGATAAATACATTCTTCGTTATAAATCATTTTTTTGAAGGCAAAACGGCTAAGGAACTTCGCGTTGAATAAGTATTATGAGGATGCTCCGTTAGATCTTCAGTTTCGAAATTTCGCAGGTAGCCTCAACTCCACTACTGATCAAGTCACAACGGCGAGCTCTCCGATGCGTTTACAAAGGACAACGTCAAAAATGTACCATGAGCTGCGTGAGCTAGCAGAGCCACAAAGATTAGTACTGGGCGCACACGACATGTTTGGGCAAGATTACCGCCTGATGAAGTTATCTGCCCCGCTGAGACGCCGCGCACGCTCTCGCCCTGGCCAAAAGCACGACGCGAGAGCACCTCGAAACGAGTGCTCAGACTTTCTGATGCGGAGTCGGAAGTGCTTCTGGCGTCTATCGGTAGCTGTCCGATGAAACCTGGATCCACTCTTACACAGCAGCGAAGCCAGGCCGAGTGCCCGGCAATGGGTTGAAGGCCCGGGCGTTCGGTGCGGCCTAGGGAGGCTCAATGGGTCGAAAAAGATTTTGGCGTCGGTTTTCTGGGATTGTCATGGCATACTCTTCATGGAAAACCTCAAAACGAATAAAGCCATCAACAGCGAGTATTACTGTTAATTGTTGAAGGCTGAAATCACTGCAAAATTGCCTCACCTGATGAAAAAACAATTTTGTTTTTGTAAGACAATGATAAGTGAATAAAATTCATTAAGTAGCAACACATTGCTGGGTGACAAAGAAAAACCATTCATAGGAATATACCATTTATCTTAGATTTATGAATCTCTAGAAATAAACCTGAACTGAATTCATAAATCTTCAACATACCGTTGGTTACACTTGAAGATATTCAGACCTGAGCTTCAGAGATTTCTTATATGACAAAGACAATTCATTCAACTCAATATACCGTTTTACTAAAATCTCTGAACCTCTAGAGTTATGAACTGAATCTATTAACGTCCAAAATATCTCTTGAAGATCTTCAGACCGTAGCTCCTGGGACTTTTTGGATGACAAAGAAGAATCATTCAACTCAATATACCATTCAACTTGGATCGCTGTACCTCTACAAATATGAACAGAATCCACTAACTTCCACCATATCGCTGGTTACGCTTGTAGATCCTAAGACCGCAACTCCAGGGAGTGTGACAAAAAAAACTCATCCCAACCAATATACCATTTAACTTAGATCTCTGAACCTCTAGAAATATGAACTGGATCCATAAGTTACCAAAATATCTTTGGTTACGTCGTTTTCATTGTGGCTCTGCTCCCATCCATCCTTCTCAAGAGTCAGAACCGACACGACTACTGCACAGCAGATCGTCCACTATCCAACGACCAGATGATTCCTTTGACGTCACTGATAACGATTGCTGTCGCTATCGGTCGATGTGCTTGGGAGAATACCGTCTCGGATCGGAGGAACGATCGTTGGAGAGATAGTCCTCTCATTCGGTAGTGGCATAGCGAGGGTAGGGTGATGTTACTCCCGAACAATAAGCTTAAAACATGAGTTGATGTAGTATAAGTTCATTGAGCTGCTATATGGAAAATATAACAACGCTAGGTTACCAAACACATTTGAAAATGAATTAATCATCTCGTCGTTTCCCCCCAAACATGCTTAATTTCGATGTTCCCTCATTTCACACCCGTCAAACAGACTGAATAGCCATTTCGATTTAATAATATCACATACTAATCACTATATATTTGTTTTTTTTTTGTATGCTTGAGTCGACAGGAAAAGCTTTATTCATTAGTAATCATAAACAGTCTGGATCTGAATCATTGAAATAATCTCTTGAGACACTTGAAAGATGGCAAACGCTTGAAAAACGTTATCAATAATCAGTGGATGAGATCAAAGAGCAATTTGGATGACAATACTTGCAGTACCGATGCAACCAGTGCCAATAGGAGAACTAATTCATACTTGAATTTATCAATAACATTAATGTATTAATCACCAAATTATTATTCCGTTTTCGTATCAACAATAAAACGACTTCTTCTCTCTCTCTCTCTCTTGCTTCACTTTCTGCCTCCTATTATCCTCTATGTAATGTATCTAACATTAGCAGGGACTGGTTAGTTAGTAACCGGCACCTGCTTTTGGAAAATTCCGGTGTGCTATATGGTCTCAGGGCATATCAAGCGGGAAGGCTTGGTAGGTTTTCACCCTAGCCTAAACGCAGATGAGCAGACAGTGGTCTGTCAGGAGGGGACTGAGAAATAACAATTTCAAACATAAGGAAAAATCATTCAACCCAATGTACAATAAAACTTGGATATCTGCACCTCTAGATATATGACAACAGAATCCACTAACTTTCATCATATCTCTGTTTTACGCTTTTAGATCCTAATATTTCAAGTCCAGAGAGTTTGACCAAAATAAAAACGCATTCACATCAATAAATCGTTTTACTTACATCTCTGAACCTCTAGAAATATTATTTGTATCCATAAATTACCAAAATATCCCTGGTTACGCTTGAAGCTTTTAAGATCTCAGGTCTTGGGTGACACAGAAAAAGCGTTCTAGCCAATATACAATTTAACTTGGATCTCTGTAGAAGTTCAGAAAAATGAATTGAATCCATAAACAACCAAAATATCTCTGGTAATGCTTGAAGATCTCAAGAATGCTAAACTCCAGACAGACTTTGGATGACAAATAACATTCATACAATCCAATATACCATTTTTCCTGTACCTGTAAGAATATAAATCAAAACCATAAGTTATCAACTTATCTCTGGTTACGCCTTTAAATCAGAATGACATTATTATGTACATATAATTTGCGTACCCGCTATTAGCGGATGCTTTCTTTGTTGACTGATTCACCTACCAGTTTCTTTTTTGTGGTAGCACTACTAGCATTCAGTTTCTTCAATAGCTTAACCTCGGCGATGTCGTGCTTTCAGGCATGCTCAAATTTGTGGTTAATGTCAAATATTATATACAGGTATACCTCGATAGTACGTACATCAACATTCTCACTTCAAGTAGCAATTCTAGGAGTTTTTTTCATTAGGGCGTATCTACAATTGAGAGATTCTCTCCGGGCTCGCTCTCTTTCATTCATTACAGTGCCATTATAAAACTTACGAGGCATTCTTTAGTACAGATCGAAACACAACAGTGCTGGCTAGCATACTCTACAAATAGTAGAATGAAAAACGTAAAAGTGATTGGTTTATGAATGAAAGACAGCGAGCCGGGAGAGAATCTCTCAATTGTAGATTCGCCCTAATGAAAAATAACCCTAGAATTGCATTAAAACTACTGTTTCTATCTGAAATCATTTATAACCAAAAGCAAGAGCGAACTTCTGCTCTTTCTTTTAATTATGTTTGCTCTTTCTTTTAATTGTATAAGATTTAAGATCAATCTCTAGTTTTAATGCATTTGCGAGTTGAAGTGAGAAAGTTGATTAACGTACTATAGAGTTAAACCTGTACTTGGTCATATACTGCTGAAATATACGCTGATCGGAGTTGCCTGTTATGTGTTTGAAATGCATAGTGGCTCGTTGCCAATAGTTAACCTGGTCGCGATAACGTGCTGTAACACAACCGAACAAGGATCACAGATGTCACAAATGTACGAATCCGGTGCATGCCGGTTTCAGAAATGACGTCGTTGGCGTTCGTAAAACTAAGGCCTGGTTGATCGTTGTAGGGGTCGTGGTGGGCTGTCTAATAGTTGGAATCTGTGGCAGCGTCATGATGAGAATTTTGTTTAAGAAACTTTTTTTCGGATAAGACTGTCAAATGAATCTTCTTGATCAAAATAGTCAGGAGCGGGCGAAACAACTTGCTGGAGTTAGTTATTTAGTCAATTAGTTGAAGCGGTCATGCAATTTTCATTATTTTCCAGCTAGTACTCGGCGGAGATACTTGAAGTTCATAGCTTGTTGCTGCCGCTCATATATCTTGGGGTTTTCTTTGCCGCAGCTACACAATCTCGAATGACTGAAAAAAATGAATGATGAACGATGAAAGACCAAAAATAGAATTCGTCCGGACTAGCTGGCGCAGCCACAGATTCCCCGACATCAAAGAATAAACGTTGCGCGTACATCCACTCGACACTTGACACATAAATTTTCACGTAATATTTAGGTAAATTTGTTTCTCATCCAATTTTATTTTTTCCGCATCATTGTTTACCTTTTACGCTAGAAGCTTCTGAACTCTCGACAACTTATTCAAAATGACGTATCTTGTTTTGTAAATAACGTGGTAAAAAATTATTCGAATGTAAAATTCTTGAAACCTTAAGCACTTTAACGCAAAATAGGATTGCCACCACAAAGATTAATATTTCCCTGATATGATGGTGATACTATGTTTCATTAGGAGCCTGAGAGTTTTGAAAAGTTTACGTTTGAAACTTTGTTTGTAAAATCACATACGTCGTTTTGAATAAGTTGCCGGGAAATTGTGTTTCTTGAATTCACGCATACACAAACACCGATTAGGTAGAGCAGAACTCACACAAATGCATACGCATGAAGCGGTCAAACTGCACCAACACACACGTAAATTGCTGCGTTTCGACCACGCACTCATACATATGTATACTCGAAAGAAAAACGATATTTTTATGGCACATGCTTTTGGAGGTTGTTGTCTATACTGCGGCAAATTTTGAATGATGAGAAGCGATCAATTGTTGTATTACGGCATTCATAATACAACAGTTGTGAGTCTTTCAATCACCAGTGCATCAAAAGCTGCCAACGACTATTTTGGGTGTAGTCTGGATTTTTTCTTAGAGCGAAGTTTTTCTACTCACTGCGCATAGAGTATGATTGTAGTTGCCAATCATGTTAAAATGGTACTTGGCAACTAATACCTGCGGGATAGCCTTTAAAACACTAAGCTTAAAGCAAGCAAGAAGCAAATTGTCAAAACAACTAGCTTGAAAAGAAGAAGAATGAACATTTGCACACCATTTTTTATTTGAATCACAAGAAGCAGATAAAATTAAAATATTTAATTCTGTTCTATAACTCAATTGCAAGGACAACTGAATTGCATATATTCTTATCAATGGAATTCAATATTTTAATATAAGCTTTTTGCACTGAGATTCAAACATCACACTTCCCGTGCCGTTGTGCCATATTGTTACAAGCTGACCATAATTCCCTGTCATCTTCGTGTAGATATTATTACTTTCGATTCATTCGTTCATTCATTTGATCTCATGGTACCAATAAATCAACTCCCTTTGTGGCAGTTTCGAGTGGTAAACATCCTATCTTCACCCATTTAGCCGATTTATACGAAAATTACAATGCCCAACCAGACTATCCTTTCCTAGATATAAAAAAAAAAAATATTGTCAACCGACTGCTTCACACAGGCTGTCTGATAACCGACATCACCATATCTGTAACATGCACATGCATGCGTCCTTACATACTCACACAACGTGTTGGAATACTTCAGCTTCATGGTGAATAAATTTTATGATTAAATATGGCAAATTGAGCACAAATCGTGCGTCAGTTCCCATCACCACTGTCGACAAACAAGGCGAGGAAGTGGAATTCCACACACACAGTATCTGCAGAGTGAGTGAGTGAAAGGATGAAAGAGGAAAAAAAATTATGTCCCATGAAACAAAAAGTCCCTGGCTATGGTCGCTTGTGCTGATGCTACTGTTTCCGGTCGATGATGGGTGTGTGGGTGTTGCGTCGTGGGAACGAGTCTGGCTGGTTTGACAAGGGTGATTATCATGTCAATACCCACAGAAGTGGTTCCCATCCGGTTGAACAGTGTTATCCTCCTCCTGCTGTCCAACAGTACATTTGGGAGGCGTAAATATCGAGGAGGGCAGCCGGAAAATTGTGCAGGGGTTGTTGTCAAAGTTACGTGATTTTCAAGCCTTATCGGAAAATTTATTTGTATATGGAAATGCAAATTGACATATCCATCCATGGGATCCATCGAGAGGAGTACCTTGGCTCTGTGGACATTGTCGTTGGCATGAGAATATGCAGTAGTCGAGAATACCCTCAGCACTTGTGGAATTTCAAATTTTCGATGCTAGAGGAGGATGAAGGATTTAACGTGTTTAGATGATTATTTCAAATAACCCTCAACCGGTCCAATGAAGGAATATTTATATGCAATATATTTTATCACCAAAATAAAAATAGAACTATAATCGATAAAATTATCCCGGTATTCCCGGTATCCCGGTTAACACGTACGTCCCTTCTGAGAAAGAAAAAAAAATTAAAATTAATAACACTCCATCGTTAGCCATTGGATTTAAAAGCGGTATTTTGCAATAGATCAGAAAATTAACGTAAATTGTGAATCTACACTGGTATTTGTGGAAATATCCGAAGTTAAGGATTCCAAAGTGGTAGTACTGGGGTAAGTTGCTGTCCAGGAATGGTGAACAAAATATTTTTAGATGGGAAACATGGCCTCCGGCATATAAAACTTTATGATTTGGCAACACTAGGCCATCAGAAGACCTTTTGAGGATTTCTAAAAATACTGGCCACTTAAAGAGGCCCTGAAGGATCCAAGTTCCTCCGGGAAAGTTGCCATACTCAAATCTTTTCCAAAACCTGGCTTGCGACGTATCAAACTTTTCGATTTTGCTAAAATAGTTCTGTGGAGGACATTCCAAGGATTTCTGACCATACTGGCCACTAAGGGAGGCCCTGCGGGATCTGAGTTCCTCCAAGAAAGTGGCCATAATCAAATGTAGGGAAAAATATTATTAAATGTGGAATTTTATTTCTCGGTGAATATTGAAAAAATCTACAATTAGAAGTATGTTATTATTTATTTAATCTATGGAAAATTAAATTAGTTCAACTTTGGGCGATGCTACAATCCCACAAAAAAGGTGATATTAAAGTATGTACTGCCAAACCCATTTCATTCGAATAAATACATAATAAAATAGTTTGGCATCATCAAGCAATTACGTCGATTGTTAACACGGTTCAGAATAGGTGCAAGCGTATTTAAATTATTATGAAAATTAATCCCATAGTTTTCTCGTATTTTACACGGTGTTCAATAAGTTCGAATACAAGTTTTCATCATTGCGTAGGTATGCGCCATGTACATATTCTGCATTGGTATTGGTGTCAGCTTTAGCTTCATTCATACGCTACCGAATGTGCGCGGTGTTGACATTCTGTTAGTTGTTGTTCGTTTGTTACGCGCGATGAAAGAGTATCGGGACTTCGTAATTAAGCGTTTTTTGAACGGTGAGCGACCCGGCGATATATTCCGGCTGCTGAAATCGCATGGGGTCAAGCGGAACTTTGTCTACACGACCATCAGGCGATACCGGGAGACGTCCTCGACCAATGACCGTGCGAGATCCGGTCGGCCGCGTTCAGCGAGGACGCCACGGGTCATCAAGATCGTGAGGGAGCGAATTCGGCGCAAAAAGAACCGCTCAATCCGGAAAACGGCTGCAGATCTCAACGTTTCCATTGGAACCGCTCACACCATACTCACCAAGGACCTTGGTTTCGGGCCGGACAAAAACGTAAGGTCCATGGCGTTTGGGAGGCTACCAGCAAAAAGCGGTTGGATCGAGCTAAGAGGATCCTCTCTCGGCACGCTGGTCAGGAGTTTGTTTTTTCGGACGAGAAACTGTTCGTGCTGCAGCAGCCGCACAATGTGCAAAATGACCGGGTGTGGGCGCCATCGAGGGACAGCATTCCTGAATCCAATATAAACATCCCTCGGTTCCAAAGTGCCGCGTCGGTGATGGTTTGGGGGCAGTATGCAAACGTGGTAAGCTACCCTTGGTGTTTATTGAAAAAACGTCAAAATCAACGCGGCGTACTACAAAACTGAGGTTTTGGAAAAGGTTGTTGCCCCCAGTCTCCGAAGCCTCTACGGCGATGAGCACTACGTGTTCCAGCAGGACGGTGCACCAGCCCATACGGCAAATGTGGTTCAAGCCTGGTGTCGGGACAATTTAACCGACTTTCTGGACAAAACTTTGTGGCCTCCCAGCTCCCCGGACTTGAATCCTCTCGACTTTTTTGTTTGGTCCTATATGATGGCGAAGCTGAACGAATACAAGGTCAGCACTTTGGATCATTTCAAGACGGTAATTCTCAAAATCTGGGACGAAATGCCCATGCAGTCCGTGCGTGCCGCCTGCGACGCGTTCGAGAAACGTTTGAAGCTCGTTAAGGAGTACAAAGGGGGGGTCATTCCAAGAGAAATGTTGTAAACGTTCCTTGTAAACATAGCTTTCAATAACATAAATCCAAAAAATAAAAAAACATGTTTTCATTTTTTTAACAAATTTTGAAAGTGTATCCGAACTTATTGAACACCGTGTATCACGTATTCGTAGATTCTCGTGTGGCTAGTGTAGTAAGTGAAAACTTGGAGTCTGGCTCGAGTATATTCCCTAGTACGGTTAGATCAATACGACAAATTTGTTGTGCAAAGGTGAGAAATTGTGTTGAAAATCTGACTGCTCATTATTTTTACGAAATTTAAGTCTCCGAAACGTTTTTCTAGCTTTTAATTATATTCAAGACATAATTTTATTTGCCAGGATTATATATTCATGATAACTGCGTCCATTTAGGGAACGTCCATTAATTACGTCACGCAAAAATTAACTTTTTTTTCATTTTTGGAATCTGTTTTGTCCGATAGTTTGAATTATTATACCCACTACCAAAATGTCATGTAAATTTCTGTTCCTGAGGTCGACACATGCAAGCGTCCATTAGCACGTAAGAATGAGTTGAAAGAGATGAGAAAATAAACTCAATCAAACACATCTTTTGTCGAATTGCGTATTTATAAGTTCTTTGCGATATAATTTTACACGAAATCTTTCTTTACGTTACCCGACTTTTTACAAACATGAATCACGTCTGGTGTAAAATTCATAATTTCTTAGTGTGTAGTTCAAAATATTGAGTGACTCGGAGTCCGATACTTCGAGCATCGCAGATCCAGATTCAGCCAGGGTGGAAAAGGATATTGATCCATATTGATCCACAGACAAAGCTTTGCAAAACCATGATGTTTGCTGTGTTGCAAGCCAGGTTTGGAAACGGTGTGAATTTGAGCATTTTCCGGAGGAACTCGGATCCCACAGGGCCTTGTTGCAAGCCAGGTTGTTGCAATAATTTGAATATACGACCCTATACGGAGAAATTACGATAACACAGTCCTCCCTAAATGGCCAGTATTGTCAGAAATCCTCAGAATGGCCTCCGCAGACCTATTTTAGCAAAATCATAAAGTTTTATTTGTCGCAAGCCAGGTTTTGGAAAATATTTTATTATGGTCACTTTCCCATAGGAATTTGGATCCCTCCTGGCCTTTTTTAGTGGCCAGTATGGTCAGAAAATCTCAGAATGTCCTCCGAAGACGAAGTCTTGCAAAATCATGAAGTTTGATAAGTCGCAAGCCAGGTTTTGGAAAAGGGCTTTTGTTCGTTCATTATTAAGTTAACTGAAATTTTAAAGATATTACTCATATATTTTGAGAGGTTCATAATATCCATTCCTATAATTTGGGTATGCCACTGTGTTTGTTCAAAAATTCATTCTAAGCGATCATTGCAGCAATAATTGTCAATGATGAACAGTACTGAATATAATAAAGAAGGCACTCAATTTCTTTTCATAAATTTGACATATCTTCATTGTTATTATTACCCAATATGTGTGGATGGAATTGAACTCTTTTACTATGCTAAAGGGTGCTCCGATCAAAATTTGGTCAAACAGTAATGTTTAATCAAAGTGTTTATTGATAAGTCAAATTTTTCTTCTTTTTCAAGTTCAGTTGATACAGAATACAGGAAAAACATTCAGCTAAGCTTCCTTTTTACCGAATGCGAATTGCCGGGTCTTTCGTTTAACATCTGCCGTAAGATTTTAAACAATCTCCTTGTCCACTTTATTCGCCGCAGACCGCCAGTTTTCCTTATACTGTTTCTCGTTCACAACAGCTTTATGAGTTTCTTAAAGTTCCGCTTGACGATGGCCCAATATTGTTCGATTGGGCGGAGCTTTGGCGTGTTGGGAGGGTTCTTGTCCCTGGGCACCACTTGAACGTTGTTGGCAGCATACCACTCCATGGCATTTTTCCCGTAATGGCAAGATGCCAAATCCGACCAAAATAGAACGAAGCAATTGTGTCGCTTCAGGAAAGGCAGCAGACATTTTTGTAGGCACTCGCTCAGATAAATTTCCTGGTTGACGGTTCCGGTTGCAATGTAAACGTTGCTCGTCAAGCCACAGGTCTATATGGCCTGCCACACCAGATATCTCTTCGCAAGCTTTGACAGTTTAATGTGCTTCAAAATATCTGTCACCTTTCCCCGTCCGATTGCCGTACAAAATTCTTGTCCAGGAAGCTGATAAAAGTCTGCCTTGACGTAATTTTTATCGTCCTGTGCCACGCAATCAAACTTCGTCAGCATCGTCGTGTACAACTTTCGTGATCGTGCTTTGACCGACGTGTTTTGTTTATCGTCGTGATTTGGAGTCACCACTTTCTTAAAAGTCGGCAGTCTAGCTCGTTTTTTAGCTCTATCCACGGTTGAAGGCACCACTTCCAGCTTCTTTGCGACATCTCGGACGGAGAGGTTGGGGTTCCGCTCGAAACAGCGGGCAACTCTAACAATACCACAAAATGCCGCAAGGCAATTGGCCACTGTTTGAATTCGGCTGTCAAGTGTTCAATTGTTATTTTCACTCGTCATCACATACCAATAAGTTTGCCCTTCTTTATGAAATAAAAGAAGCCATGCAAGTGTGCGAGCGTCATTTGTCTCATTACTGTATCGCTGAGTACCTCGACAATCGAAGCAACTGGAGGGCTTTCATTTCATTGTTGAAGTGGCTGAATGGTTACTATCTAGATGCATAACGCTGGCGACCACGGTCCAAATCCAGGTTTGTTTTCTTTTTGTGACCTATTGAGCTTCTTATACACAACAACTAATACACTGCACTGCCTCACGCACACATTGATTTTTTCAAATAAATTAATGTTTTATTTTTTTGCCCACGACAAATGTTGCATTTTTTCTCCAAGTTGCGATTCATTACTCGAAATGAAACAAAATCATGCGAAATCGCCTAACAGCTTTTTTTATTATGGGTGTAGGGTCTCAGTAGCTATACACAAACTAATAGTACTATTCCTCCAACTCTTCATCTTACTTTACTTCATCTACTTTTAAGAAGTGTGACTATTTTTTTGTTAGTTTGAGATTCTCAACTTAATGATGCTTCCTTTAGAGTACATACTGTCAAAATACTTTTACCGTTTTCCTGCAGATAGTAAGATTGAAAGAAAAAAATCATGCCTACTAACTTCCGGAAGCTTAGAAGGATTTAATAGATGCCCACTCATTAACCAAGCAGCACACAACGGTAAAAATGGTTACAACAACTTGTTTGGGACTGATCTGAGTCACAAAGCAGTCACTTCAACTGGTTTGCAACAAGTGTGCTACTAGGGTAAGACCATTAACGTTTTCAAATATACGGATGTCATGAAGCACTTTCAAATGATAAGAAACGTCGTTTTCGTTACAAAATAGCCAAAAGGAATCACGCGTATCTTACATTTTGTGTAACAAAACCCTTCAAAACAAAACTATGGGATAAACAAATCACAAATCGTTAATATGTGGGAAAGCAAATGTTTCATTTTTAAATATTCTTCACTTGATGAAGGACAAAACAAATCAAATCAAATAAGTTTTCTCTCCAATCTTCTACCGCTCTACGCAAACCTGGATAAGTTGTTCATGTTCATGCGTTCTATCCAGATATTCCTCACGGTTCCAGCTCACAGGATCACTTTTCACTTGGTTTGAAAAGCTTACTAACTCATGAAAATTAATCGAACGTAAAACGTACATGATTGGCGCTTCTGTCACCCACATTTTAGACACAAAGGACGTCGTTACATGCTTGTAAAACACATGGAAAGGGGGAAAATACATCAAACAGAAGTTCCAAATCCCATCTAGCTTTCTATCGCATTCTTCTGTCAAATATCTGCACCATCCACATCCAGAGTGAACGGATGACACAGTAGAAAGTGGACTAGTTTCCAATTGTGCAGACCACGTATCTTATGTTGTGATAGACCGAAATTTTGCGTAGCTTCTTTTACCACGAATGCCACGGATTTCAGCAATGCTATCACGGAGCAATCCATTGGAAACTTTCACCGCATCAGCTTCCATCCACTTTTTGAAACAGAAACAGTTACCAAGATGTCCATAACTTTCGCTGTCTTTGTTGTGGTTGACCAAGTAGAACAAACGGAAATGTTTTGCTGTTATTGAATCGTTACGTCTCGGAGCTGAAACGACATACCTCAAAAGCAATTCCAGTTGTGGTTGTTTTGGAGAATTGATTGGAATACCTACCGACGAGATAGAGAATGCGTAAACTGAAAACCAACTCGATGAGTTTGTTTTGAATCCTATATCTTGAACATGGCTCTGCTACTAATCTGCTAAAAGTCATTTCACGATCGATTTCCGAAATGTTCGAATCCAATGAGACAAATAATCTACTGGTTGGGACGCTGAAGTAGGCCCTTCAACATGAGGAAGGAAATCTTAAATAACTTTCGTCAAGAAAATAGCAGGCTTTCAGACAGAGCGTCATTTTCATGACAGTTTTCAAAAATGTCATGAGGTATAAATTTTGAGGCTATTTTAAATTAAGCATGAGTTTAAAGTCGATTTTTAAACATACAGAGAAATTTTTAATAGTTTATTGAATTCCTGCACGAAAATTATTATTGAAAATGGATAACCAATTAACATAATGATTTTTATACAGATATACATATTCTAGAAAAAAAACCTTGTATGTACTTTTAAATAAAATTCATGTTATTGCTTATTGCTTATTGTTTACTATTCTCTTGAGCCACAGACAAGGAGACATAACTCTCGAAATATGTTCATCGAGCATGAAATGCGGTCAGTTTTAATATTTTGGTAGTTGGTAGTACTACCCGACCAGGAGACAACAACATATGAATACCTAATTTTGATCTTGATAACTGGCCTTGGTATTAAAGAGCTCAGATTATGAAGTAGAATACCCGAACAAAATATCTAAGAATTGCAAGCAAAATATCTCTCGAATAACAAAGTTAACTTGTGATTTCGGATACCTGGGTATACCTGAGAGGTACTATTTTGGTATTGTCTTACCTCATTTTTGTATTCGCATAACATTGTGGGAATTACTTTATGGTATTATCATCAGGTATTTTACCCCTTAATCTGAGCTCTTTAATACCAAGGCCAGTTATCAAGTTATTCGGTCCTGCTCGGGAAGACATTAATACATGACCGCCATTTATTCAAATAATTGCCCATCACAGTTTGCATAACAAATGGTGAGAGTGTTCAAGTGAGAATTGTTCGACGGGTTATGTTGGTTAATCTGTGCTTGTCAAATTCTAACACTCAAGAAAGTCCATATAACTATTACTATTCTGAAATTGATTGAATTTATTTGAGTTTTAAACTATTCTCAAATATTTGTAAAATGTACTGAAGCATATACAATAAGCTGATAAGTACTGAGTTGGTACATAAAATTGTGATGATGTTGTGTTGAGAAGGAAATAATTTCTCATCACCATGAGGCTCTAGGAGTAGACAGCAATTTTTGCTAGAACAAAGTTGTTAAGAGAAAGTATTGATAGTTCCGTTAGCTCACGGCAGGCGGTGAAAATTGGAAAGAAGTAGTTTGAAATTGAGCGGAGGGCATTGTGAGGTAGTATTTCGAAACAGGAACACAAACTTTTACCAAGCATCCCCATGCGGGGTAGGTCAAGGCATGATTGAATGCACCACCTTGACTGCATGATCGAATGCACCACCTTGACTATTCTATTTCTAGCAAAAATTGCTGTCTACTCCTAGAGCCTCATTGTGATGAGAAATTATTTCCTTCTCAAAACAACATCATTACAGATCGTTACCCCGCGTATGGGTGAATACAAGGAAAGACTATATCAGTACATAAAATTGGCTAAATAATTAACAAGCAAATATCTTCGGGCAATCAACCAATAACTACTCATGACGAAGCTTGTGTCTATTAAACATTCATTTGTGACCACCGTTAGTAATGCAAGAGATATTTTGCATTTACCTTGAATCATCGTCCTTAATATTCAAATATTTAACATCTAGTAGTAATGACAACCATTATCGTTTTAACAAAGTGAAAAAATATCGTTAATTATTACATTTATATTCCCTAAGAGATTCTCAGCGCCATAAAGTGGCCCTCTCAACCATCGTAGCAAATACTACTGTATCCGTATCATCATTCAAACCAAACTGCCCTTTTCAGGGCCACCAAGTACTTTCTAAAGAGTTTTTCACGTAGAGAGAAGGTAACTCATGCTGGTCTAACGTTCAAGACAATGCCCACGCTATTTTGACCAAGACTGGGTCTATAGGCTAGAGTAGGGGTCAAATGAAAATTTAAAAAATAGCTAATTGATTTCTTATGAATTCTAATAGAATTTCCTAACAAATTTACTTTTCTATATGCCGACGTCCCATTAAAACAGCACCTACGTTGCAATGTTGCTCGACGAAACAAACGAAACTAATCAAACATGTTGAACCTGACATTGCACTAAACGGTTTAACTTAGTCCACATAAACCGGTCATATGTAAAGACTGTATTCGATGAAATTTGGACACACGCAATTGTTCGTAACTTTTTAGCGTGTGGGTAAAAATTATTGAAATTTTAACTGAATGTATTTCATTGTGTTATGTCAATTGTGTAATGAGTTTCGTGAAAACCGGTCGAGTGATTTCAGTGATGGCTTCGAATGAAGAAATAGTACGCCAACAAATTTTGGGCACTCACTTCGAAAACCCAAACGCTTCTCATCGATGAATCGGAAAACAGCTCGGAATCACACATTCAACCGTATCTCATGTGATCAAAACGTTCAAGGACCTATAAATTAGAAGAAAAATTAGTAATCTCCATTTAATTCCAACTACCTTTGCTTATCTTCGACAGATACGCGTACTTCGTCTACAATGTGCAGACTTCTTCAGTGTCTCGTACTAATAACTCGACTATTAGTACGAGACACTGAAGAAGTCTGCACATTGTAGACGAAATACGCGTATCTGTCGAAGATAAGCAAAGGTAGTTGGAATTAAATGGAGATTACTAATTTTTCTTCTAATTTATAGTTACAAGGCTTCCACTAAACAGCTCAAACCCTCTAGGGTTCAAGGACCGTAAGACAACCAAGCGGAAAAATGGTAGTGGCAAAAAACGTGGCACATCAAATCCGGAGAAGGCCAGGATGGTATTGAACCAATTTAAGCGTTATCCCAACATTTCGATCAGGGATGTTGCGAAAAAGGCGAAAGTTTCAGTTTTTTATGTGCAGAAAACAATGAAATGTTCTGGATTACATGTGTAAACAAGGTCCAGAAGGCACCAAACCGGTGCGATAAACAGAACTCGGTGGCCAAAACTCGTGCAAGAAAACTGTACAGGGAGTGGCTCACAAAACCGTTCTGCATTGTGATGGATGATGAGACCTACATTAAAGCCGACACAAAACAAATGCAAGAACAGGAACACTACGTCGCCACCTCTAAGTTGGCCGTTCCGGAGAGTGTACGGAAGAAGAAACTGTCGAAAATCTCCAAAAAATTCCTTGTCCGGCAAGCGATCTCCGGGTGTGGCAAAATGAGTCAGCCCTTCATCACCTCTGGGACCGTCATCGGACAAATCTACAAGAACGAATACCTCCAAAAACGACTTCTGCCCTTCTTGAGATCTCACGATGGCCCGACTCTGTTTTGGCCGGATTTGGCATCTTGCCACTATGCCCGGCCCGTCTTAGACAAAGATAATAATGTAGTTTTTGTGCCAAAATACGTCAAACACTCCAAACACTCCGGAACTTCGCCCAATTGAAAAATTTTTGGCAATCATGAAGGCAAAGCTCGTTAAAGCTCCAAAACTGATAGAAAATGAACTTGGACTAAAGAAAGTGTGGTTAAAAGTAAGTAAGCAAGTCGGTCCTATCATTGCCCAAAATTTGATAAAAGGGGTCAAGGCAAAGGTACGGGCATTTGGGTTGGGAGAAGATATTCAATAAACCAATGATGTCAAAACTTAACCATTTAGTAGTTCTTTATTTTCAGAAAGTTTGAAAAATCGGGCTCAAGGAAAATTTTTGGTGACCTATTTTGTGTGTCCAAATTTCAACGAATACAGTCTTTAATACGTAACCTTACTGATTTTTGGCAAGGATTCGCTTGTTCCAAACGATCAATGTCGGCTCTAGTCTTATACATTATTCTTCTTTATATTTTTGGCGGTTGATGGTGCCGGTCGTTATGTACGACTTGCTGAATTTGCCGCACCCACATATCGCCTGCCACACCAAGCACTTCTTGGCAAATTTATCGACCTTATTTTACCGGAATTTTTCCGGATTATCCAGGTGGCACTTGCCGACGAAAACCTTCAGGCCAGGGATAAGTTTGACGTCCACATTAATGTACCTCTCATCGTCCATTACGGTGTTTTTCGGCTGCACCAATGACTCGCGGTATAACTTCCTGGCGTGTGAACAAAACAGAATGTGTACAAACAACCGCAAGAACCATCACAAGCCAATTAATAGTACATGATCACGATCAGGCACGTATTCTTTTGCCTGCCTAGGTGGCGGATTCGTTCGTGCTTTGACCTACCCCACATTGAGGATGTAAGGCATAGAAATGCGTGCTTGGTTCGAGTACTGCTATATCCAAGCCCTCCGCTCAATTTTCAATACTTCTATTCAATTTTCAAACCTGCCGCACGCTGACTGATCTGTCAGCACTTTCTTTTCATATCTTTCATTCTTGCTAACATCTCCATCTACATCATAATCATTACTCCACGTACGGCGAATACAAACCTTCCTAAGTCCGACCCACCTCACTGTCTACTGGACGAACCAGATTGAAGAATTGACCTTCCTGGCCATGTCCCGAATTGAATGGTTCCGTCTGCGCTTGGAGTAATCCCTCACCTTTATTGGGTCAGTTGTCTTCGCACTTCTTCCGCTGTCAGCTCGCCGCTGGATAGTCTTGCTCCTTGAACGAGCAGCGAGAAGTTGGCATTACCACTGCTCCCATCTAATTTGCTTCTATTAGGTACACTGACGGTCCCTCCCATATTCCGGTCTTATGAATCTATATATATCTGACATCTACTGGCCTTATTGCTATAATAATCTTAATAGAAAAAAAATTAATCAATAAATGTTTTTTTTTCTATTCATGTTTTCAAAAATTCTCTTTATTCCATTATAATTACATGTCAAAGACAGAGTGTTTCCAGGCGAAATGACCTGTAAATGTGAAAATTTAGTTTCGATATTTTTTTATTTGAATGAAACTTTGCATACGCGTTTGGCTTAGTAGACTGAGAATTTTCCGCGCTCACACAGATTTTTGTGACTCAAGAGTCAGTTTTAAAAAGGGCATTTTGAATAGCACTTCAATTAATAATTTGTAGCTCGAAAACCTTTGGTTGAACAAAAACAAAATGTCCAAGAACAAGTTGTGACACTATGTGTGAGGGTTGTAAAAAACACTGAGAAGAAAAAATCCGGAAAAAAATCAACAGTTAACATGAAAATTTAAATATCACAAGAAAATATTCTTTGATTTTGTTTATTTTTTTTTACTGTGAAAACTTGAAGTTATTACACAAATTTCAAGCGAATACTCCAGGATGAAGAAATGTCAAGGAAAAAAGTTTCTAGAAGACTTGAAGAACAAATGTATAATTTTCTGAAAAATCACACACTATGACAACTTCGCCAATGCTTAAATAATTTTTCGTGAATCTCAAAAACGAGGATTGTTCGGTTTTGATATAATCATGGGTGACCAATTTTTCTAACTCTTAGGTCGGCAAAATATCTTTTCCTGTTTTTTTTTATTGTGTATATGTGACAGTTATGTACCCGGCATGTTCGCGTGTGAGAACAAGACGAACAGTCACGCTATGCATCCTCTATAGTTTATAATTTGTTTTATTTGAACCGTTCAATCAATCATCTTGCGGTCAGAAAGAAAATAGCGTAAAATTTATTATACATTTCGAAAAACTAACTCCTGTTATAAGAATATCTAGATAAACTTACGAGAAGGTCATATTAAATGCTCTTACAAAGATTATCATACGGCGCTGAAATTTATTAAAATATTTCAAAAATCAAATTATATCATCATTTTATTCTCGCGTTTATTCTCGCAAATAATAATATTTTGAGATATATACCCAAAGTTGATGTTCTAAAAACTGTTTTCCTGTCATTTTTCCATCCTGGAATCTTCGCTTAAATTTGCGTTATAACTTCAAATTTTCATAATCAAAAAATAAAAAAAATAAAAAATCTTTTTTTTGGATATGTTTGATGAATTTGAATGCTAGTTTTTGATTTTTTTTCCGGATTTTTTTTTCAATGCATATTTTTTTACAACCTTTACACTTAGGCTCACAACTTTTTCTTAGACAGTTTTTTTATAAAACCAAAGGTTGTCGAGCTACAAATTATTAATTGAAGAAGTGCAAATTTAGTATGAATATTATGCTGAAGTGCTGAAAAACAAATTGAGCCTTATATGCTTGTCGTCTTCCTTAATGCTCTTACGATAAATATTTTTGGAATGCAAAAGTTACCCCGAAGCCTTCTGAAGTTATAATTTAAAGAGAATGGAAAATATACAGTGTGATTTACTGGTACACGATCTTCAGTCACAACCCCTCATTTCGCTGTTATCAAGTTGGCAACTTTGCCCAGGCATCGCCAACCAGCGCCATCAGGTTTCAATTGGCATTATTTTGTGATCTCATAGAGGCGTTAGATAGGAACTTGGGAGAACCGGAGGTCGGTCGAGTTGTCCTTCTAAGTTATCAACTTGCCATTTGAAACGTTGGGAATCGTAAATTGCACGGTATCGCTATCATAAAACGGTTCAAAGAACGACTGACTGTTGATCGGAAGCGAAGATCCGGAAAAAAGCCATCAGGGCAACAAGAACGATCACAATCACGCGTGCGGCCTTTAAACGGAAATCGAACGCCTCAGTTCGAGATGTGGCTAAAAAGTTACACGTGCAGAATACCAAAACTCGAGCTTGACTGCGTATGTTTAAGGTTCAGAAGTCGACAAACCGTGACGAGAAACAAAATACGGCCACAAAAAGTAGCGCCTGGAAATTGTACGGCCAGAAGTTAGCGAAACCACACTGCTGCGTAATGGATGACAAGACATATGTGAAGACGGACTTCAACCAGATTCCAGTAAACCTGTATGTGACTGCCAAGGACAAGTTTCCGATCTCCGGACACGGAAGATGTCAAAGTTCACCTAGAAGTTCTTAATTTGGCTAGCGATGAATACTTGCGGAAAGCGGACTACACATTTTGTTACCGCAAACACTATGAATGGACTGGTGTATTTGGAAGAGTGTTTCCAAAAGCGGCTGCTCCTTCTCCGGAAGGCTCATGACGGTTCGACGATCTTCTGGCCGGATTTGGCATCATGACTTTACACGAAGGATGTGCTAGAATGTATAATGCCGAAAGATGTGAACCCCCCAAACATTGCGGAACTGTGCCCAATAGAAAAAAATATTTGGCCATTAGGAAGGAGTACCTTCTAAAACGACCTAAAGTGGTGAAAAATCTGCTGGGGTTAAGGCAAAGGTTCACGCATTCGGATATAAAGGTGACATAATTAAATGAATGATGCCAAAACTAATTCCAATTGTTATTTTTTACTCCCTTAAAAATTGGTGATATGTATGTATGATATGTACTACCACCCATTGTAGCACGGAAACTAAGTCCGACAGCAGTGAGCTCTCCTCGCTGTTAGACTTGATCAAGCTTTAATAACCACTGATTATCCTAATCATGCCATTGTATGAAGGGCCAAAAAGGTGTTGGGTGGATCGATAGGCAACATCACTTATACGTATCCACAGGGATATAAAGAATCTCCTTCCAACCACAAGATTGGACAATTGGTCAAAAGAGCAAGCTATCTAACATGAGGATGCCCCAATGGGCGGGGAGAAGAGCCCGCCCTCTATTCACAAACTGTTAACAATGGGGAGTTGGCATTTCCACTCTCTCCATCCAGAGTGCTTCAATCGGGTGCCCTAATGGTCCCTCCCATTCCCATGAAATATTTATATAATAGTGTATGTATTTATGTAAATGAAAAATACTGTAAACACTCGGTATCTATTATTTATGATCTCCCTTTGGTGGATCCTGAAATGTAAGAAATGTTGTAAAGTGTTAAAGTGTAGAGTTCTGTAGTTTCACGCTTATGCACGTTTTTGTTTATTTTCAGCGATAGCAGCAATTTCACAAAATCTTGATTTGAGGTATCCTAAAAAAGTTTGTTAAATTATACAAAAATAACATATATACATTTTAAGTTACTGTTGCCATGGTCACTATTTGCTGCTTGATGTTGATTTTATAACAGCAGTACGCTTTTTTTTTTGCTGGCCAAATAATTATTGCTCCTGTGTAAGAAAGTTAAAGACAAATGGAAAAAACAACAAACAACAACAACAAAAAACAACAAGCATTTTTTAAATCATCTAAGAAGTAAAATCAATAAAACAATTTCATCAAATATAATGATATTGTGAGTTATGATACAGACACATCAGACACTATCCGAATGGCAAACAGCTCAGATTTGGAAACAGGTCCATTTGCAAACCGGAATTGAAAAATACATAAGTGCAAAAGCCTACCATAGATTCAAAGCTTCTTTTGTTCAACTAGATACTTCTTAATCATAATGATAATTGGACATATAAGACATAATAATTTACAGTATATATAACCTATTAGGAGAAATTATTTCAAAAAAAAATATGTTAAAATATAAATCCCGAAAACACCAGTAATGATAAAAATGATAATGATGGTGATAAAGAAGATTGATAATGGTTTTGAATAAATAATGTCATTTATGATAATATATAGTCAAGGGATATCATAATATGAACTGAAAATTACATTTGTGCCGACTGCTGTTTTGTTGCAATTGTAGACAAACTTCCGCATCCATTATGAACCAGAAAATTTAGACAATGTATGACTGCCATGAGAAAAAAAAATAATTTTAAATGTTAAATTATTTTATAATACCTGATGACCTGGTAGACCTGAAAGATATGATAATGGAAAATTATGACATGATTTACCGGTCGCACCTCCTCACTTCGCTATTGTCAGATTGACAACATTGCCCAGGCTACGCCAACCAGCGTCTCCTTGTTTCAGCTGACAGTCTTTTGTGATCATATGACTCGTGGAGGCGTGAGGTAGGAACTTGTGAGGACCAGAGGTCGGTCGCACTCTCCTTCGAAGTTGTTAACTCACCATTTGAAGCCCCCCTTAAAAATTGGTAATCGGATAAATTCTCGAATTTTGAAAATGAATTTTATGTGTGCGAATTTTAAACGGTACACCCTTTGAATTAAATTTTCGAATTACTCAAAACAACAACCAGATTTGTATCAAGAGTCCTTGGCATATTCAATTCAGACATAACTTAAGCTTCGTTCTATACTAGCCAGGTAACCAATAAGCATTAGCATATGCAGTAAATCAACCCTAAATTTGCATTTCAGATGCTACAAGCATTATATTAGCATTATATCAGCATCTTGAAAGCTGTTCGGTAGTAAAGCTGCATTTCAAATGCTATTTAAATGCTTGTAGCCTGTAATAAGCATGTCGAAAGCAAAATAGCAATAATGAAGCAGTATCATAGCATTGCAGCATAAAGCAGCCAAAAGTGGCATTTATGTTGCATTTACGGCAATTTAATTGCTTGATAGGCTGATGTAAAGACGAAAATGAAGATAAACGTACAACTGCCAATCTGGAGGGAATAATAACTCAGAAAACCAAAATGAAAAAACGCCAAATTAGTCTTTTCCGAAAACATGATGTGTTGAAAAAATGAGGTTTCAAACAACCTATACGGTGAAAGGATTTGTGAATTCGCGGTACAGCTGAGATGACCCTTGGGACAGGAAATTTTCTAGATTTTCCTAAGAAGAGTGCATCTTTACGCCTTCTACACAGCATACAGTCGAGTATCCTATAAGGTCTGTATCCGCAATAATCCGAACACCTCAAAACATGAATAAAACATAAATTTTGCAGTATATTTGCGTCGTAGTTGTTTATTTCAGATTCATGGGATCTGTTTTAACAATTCGTGAAGATAAAACATAGTTATTCGGTATGTGCATAAAATTTTCGAACTTTGCGCTTAACTCCGTCTATAAGGGTTTGTACAGGTTCTTCAGAAACCGTAGAAGCCGTCTTTGTCCAAATTTGCTGGAAGTGTTTGGTGTCTTTAGTTCCTTGCTTCTTTCCAGAAAGCTTCCGCTTCATCAGAGCCCAATACCTCTCGATTGGTCGTAGCTCTGGGCAATTTGGCGGGTTTGAGGTTTTTGGTACAATGTTCACTGGATTTGCTTGGTACCACTCCATCACAGTGGCATGATGCCAAATCGGGCCAGAACAAAGGTTTTTCTTTGTGACTTTTGATGAAGGGTACCAATCGCTTCTGCAGACACTCTTTCTGATAGATCTCCTTGATGTTTGTACCCTGTAGTGACGAAAGATTTGCTGTTTTTGCCACACGTGCACATTGCTTGTCACACAAGGTATTTTTTGGGAAATTTCGATGCCTTCTTCGTTTTGAAAGGCTCAGCTGTAGCATTTCTGGCCATAGCAGAATAAAAAGCCAGGCCTGGAAGCTACTTGAAATTTACCTCCAGGGCATACATAAGTTTCATCGTCCGTAACAACGCGACATCCCTATTTTACGAGCCACCGTTCGAATAGAGAGATTTGGGTTTTTCGTTAATATCCTTTTCACACTCAACGGAAACGCGACGCGAGTACGGACACAACACTTATAGTTCTTACAAACGAAAAAGGACTTCAAAATTTAGCTTTTTATCCGACCGGTTTCGAGCATGATGCAGCTCATCGACGGGGAGATGTCCAACTGATGACACAAAAGTAAAATTGCTTTGTACTTAGCACAGTACACGTCGAAGAGGTGGGAGGGGGGGGGGGGGGGTTTGGTTGGATCTATTTGATTTGCCGTTTCGTCAAGTGGAAAAGAGACGAAGCTATAGGAGCTTCGTCCTCTTTCATCAGCGGCTGCTCAGCGGTGGCGATGTACATGGATTCCCAGGCATTCAGGTGGGAAACCTTTCTCACGCACTTTTTAAGTTTCGCATGATCCCAATCAATTCTGTGATCTGATCCGGTAGAGTGTGCTGCTACGCTTGACTCATTGGGCCTTTCGTTATCAACGGCGTTTCTATGTTCCCTCAAGCGGACTTTATCCTTTTCACCTTTCGGTCCATGACAGGATCAGCGCGTCCAATGTTTTTGTGACTTCTCGGTTTCCTCTCCACCGTCAAACGTTCCGAAAATGATTTGAGCACATCGTGAACATTGGATTTAGGCAAATCCAATGTTTTTTCAAGGTCTCGTATAGACAAGTCAGGAATTGCCGTACGCCGTGATATTTCAAAAGTTACAATGATTTGAAGGTGTCCGCCTAATCTAATCTCACGGCTCTCTTGCAACCTAAAGCAAAGAGTTAGAAAAGGCTTATGACCCAATTACTTGACTGTGTTCATTGGTTTACTTCTTCCAAACTTGTTACTTTCACTAGCAGCTTATTGCTTAATCTTAACTTAGTATTCTTTCACTTCCACAGTTATTAATTGAGAGATCACGATGCCAGGTACGCCATTTGCATTTGTATGATTGTGTGGCAATTACTATCATACCCTATGCCTAGCGAATTGAGCAATATTACTCTGCGAAAAATTACTAGACTAAACTAGGAATCAAACCCAGCCACCTCTAGCACGGTGTTGCTTTGTAGGTGCACCTCTACCAACTGAGCTGAGGGAGAACGCAAATTAGTGTAAACATGATTAAATCAATTAATTGATAGCAAACGCTAATTTACCAATTACTTCCACCTATAGCTTAAATAGATATATCTTCTCTAATCCTTCAAATTGTTCGCCTAGCAGTATGAGAATCGCAATTTTGTGCCGAAAATCCATCAATAATACAATCTCCTGACAGCGGAACCCACTTACAAGCATCATAGGTAGATCCAATCCAGCCACTGAAGGTGAAAAAAATAGCATAATCTCTTGACCTGTCAGTAGCCATCATGTTCATCATAACAGTAACCGACAGCAGTGACCAAGGCCGTGTCATGTTCGTGTTCCTCTTGCCTTAGGAACGTACGCAATGCATATTTCGCCAGGATCACGTAAAAACTCACACCATCACCTGGCTGGCACCGAAACGTCACAAATGGGTTTATCATAGCGGGAATTCACCACTAGATCCTAGGAACGCTCCAGTTGACCTGCAGAGTGTATCCTGTTATGTCTTCTAGCTTGCAGATTATTGTGCACTCCTCGACCAGGACCGATAGTAAATTGGAAATAAATTGGTTTTCACCCATCCGTCTAATATTGGAATCAAAAACGTTCGATGGTTTTTTTTTTCCACAACCAATCAGCCTACGTCATTGATCAGATAGCTGCCCCGGACGTTGTTGGTTAGAAGCTGGCATTGCATCCTTCTTCAATGCCTTTGCTTTTAGAGGTGAGAATATGTGAAACATTGAAATGGAATAAACCAGGAAAGCACAAGAAAAGCCATAAGTTTCCACTTCGCAGCGGATACGATCTCTTGAGGATTCGAAAAACTAGAATTCGATTTTGCGACACATCCCCGATTCTTGATATCTTGAAACGATTGTTGAAAATTAAAAATTCCTGAATTTTTTTCCAACTTTTATGACTAAAGTTAAACTGAAGCTAGATTTAGAGTCAAATCAGAGAATTGAACTGGTACACAATCAATAAGTGTCAAAACTCTCCAAAAATATATTTTTGTTACGAAAATAATATGCAAACCAATTTTCTTTCTGCATTTGAATCACATTGATAATGCATTAATAAAAAATAACAAACGGAATTCTGATCTACGTCTTGGTAACCTTGTTCACATTCACGAAGGTTGCTGTCGCTCAGTCTAACTCGGTATAAATGAGCGTTTGGAGAATAATGATTGGACATGAGTTGAGACCTTACGTGAATGAAGTCTCGACCCACATCCAATTTCCAAACCAAGATTTCTTCGACACGTTTGGGATGATAGAATATTGTCATCGCTTCAAATTTCCTTTACTCCATTTATACTGCGAGCTGACGAAAAATAGGGAATAAATCGTTGAAGACGATTTGTCGATCGTAAATATCGCCTTCCATAGCGCCCACCTTTGCAAGCGAGTCCAATTACCAATGAGAAAGGACCCATACAAAGGTGAAGAAAAAATAACGCGAAGATGAAGCGCTGAGAAGCTCCTTTTATTGCTACTTTTTAACAAATAACTTATTAACTACGAATATTAGTGTATTCAATGAAGTTTCATTAGAAAAGTAACATTATTTTGTTATGGAAGTACTCCTACCTACAAAATTTGTCTGTTTTAAATTGATGCAATACTATGTTTGACTTGCATGACGAACTCTAGCTGGCAAGTTGAACTTTCATCCAGTTTATCTCCATTCTAAAATCAATATCATCATCCACACAACTGAGCAGAAACTTTTATCTTCATCCATTGTTTCTTCTACCGCCGTACATCCCCTGTTCTATAAATAGACATGTCCAGGAAATCTTTTTCTGTGTACTTTTTCACCTGTGTGGTTGTTAAACTTACATTTCCCCATCGTTAGTGGCAAACCAACTAACTCATGCAACTTAGTACACTAACACCAACAAGAGCATACAACTTAGTACATTTCAATTATTTGATTGAATCTAGACCGAACTATTGTTGGGTGCTAACGGCGTCGTCGACATGATATTTATATATTTTTCAAAGAAAGTGATGCATTTAAACACATTCTGGGGCCTGCTTCTCCAATTATAGTAAAATTAGGGGGTAGTTATATTACCTGAAAAAAGAAAACAATATTCAGTTCACATGTATTCTTTAAAAAAATCCGTTCATTAATAGCAGATCAAACATAGAAATGGGAAGAAAAATTAGTAATTCCAACTACCTTTCTTGCTTATCTTGACAGATACTCGTATTTCGTCTACAATGTGCAGAATTTTTCAATGTCGTGTACTAATAACTCGAGTTATGGAAAGATAGAAAGCCAACCCTAGCAAATAAAAATTACAAGCTGATATCATATAAGTAACAAGTTCTGTTATCCCAGTCATCGTTTTGATTTCCGCTGTTATAGCATAACAAATTTAGGTATCACCATAAATATTTCCAGCATATTTGAACAAGAAATTTTGATTTTAATCAAAATATTGTTTTCAGTTATAAGCATGAAAATTTGCTTTCACTTTTTTTAAACACTATTTTTAAAAAAAAAACTTTTTTGAGCGTATTAGAAGAACGATTGTGATTGGGAAACTAGGAGAATTTAAAATTTAACACTTCATTTGATCACTTTTTAAAAAATCAAAAATTAAACCTTGAAACACTTTTTTAAATTTTCGCTAGTAATCGCGAGCAAATTCCATTTAATTCCACTATGAGCTTATCTTTTGACAGATAGGCCTATTTCGTCTGCTACTTACAGACTTTTTCAGTGTCGAGTGCTCGACTTGAAGGAAACATCATAGTAGGCCTAGTATTTATAGTAGGTTTGTTGGTACCGCGGTATGTGAGATAGGGGTGGGTAGAGAAGTTCTTGAGTGTGTTTATATGTTTGTTTGTATACCTGAAATGTTGTTTGATACCCACAAGGTTATTCATTATTACTTCGTTTGAAGTTAGTCAAATTGGTGTTTTGTTGTGTAGTGAGTTGTTTTTGTGTGAAGGTATAAATTTAAACAGCCACGAATATCCGTTTCCTTGATCCTTGTTAAGCAATTTTTTGGAATTTTGTTTGTGGATTGCTATGCTTTCCGCTACATTTAGTTTCCAGGGGTTTGTGATATGTCTTAAGATTTGTATGTTATTTAAGTTTAAAAAATGTTCTTCATTGAATATATGTTCAGCTACTTTTGATTTAAAATGGTGTATGATCCCTTTGTCAGTGTCTTTGTTTGCTTTAGTGACTTCTGCAATGTGTTCTTTGAATCGAATATTGAGATTACGTTTAGTTTGTCCAATGTAGATTTTGCCGCAATGGTCACAAGTATTTTGTAGACCCCGGATTTGTTTAGACTGTTAATGGGGTCTTTAGCCGACCCTAAGAGGGTTTTAAGTTGATTATTTTTACTAGTATAAACTATTTCAAAACCGAAGTTGCGTAGGATTGGTCGTAATTGTGTAGTGTGGTTATCGTATGTCATTGCTATTCTTTTAAGTTGGGGTTGTGTATCTGTTAATGTGGTGAGTGATTGTTTGTATTGTTTTGTGTTTTTTGTTGATTACGTTTTGTATTAGTTTTCGGGAGTAACCGTTCAAGTGTGCTGTGTCAAAAATGTAGTCGAGTTCTTTAGTTATGCCGTTTGGACTTAGGGGTAATGTTTGTATTCTGTGTATCATGTGGTTAAATGATGCTATTTTGTGTTGGTATGAGTGGTTAGACGTATGTGGTATTGTGCGTTGTGTGTTTGTTGGTTTTCTGTAAATTTCAAATGTGAGTTTAGAATGTTCTTTCACTACGAGCAAGTCCAAAAATGGTAATTTGTTATCTTTTTCAATTTCATAAGTGAATTCTATGTTTTTATGTGCGTTGTTTAAGGTTTTTAGAGTGGGAGTTAAGAGATCTTTCTTTAAAATGCAAAACACATCATCAACGTATCTATACCAAACGGTAGGTAGTTGATCTTGCAATTGTTCTTCGAAATTTGCCATGAAGATTTCGCTCAGAAAAGGAGAAAGGGGGTTACCCATAGGGGCGCCTTTTAATTGTTTGAAATGTTCATTTCTGAAGGAAAAGTAATTTTCTTCCATACAAAGTTGTGTTAGTTTTATGTATGATCGTACTTTTTTCCTCCATGTTATGTCCTCATTTTGAAAAAGTAACCACTTTTCTAATAAATTGATTGTATCTTTTACTGGAATTGAAGGGAAGAGGGATTTGACGTCAAAAGATACTAAAATGTCATCTTCTTCACACAGACATAAAGTGTTTTGGACAAGCTCAAATCCTGACAATACACGAACCATTATTGTCATAGAGACAGCAATCAACACTAACAACTTACACACATCACAAATACAAGAAATCAGAACAGAAACAGCTCCTCAAAATCACAAACACGACAAAAAACAAACAAAACACACAAGAACACAACATACTCCAGGAATTAAAACAAAAACCGGTCTATTATTTGAGATCAGACAAAGGAAATTGTACAGTAATAATAGATAAAAAGGACTATGAAAACACCATGATAGAAAAATTAAATAATTACCCCTACAGAAAACAGCGATCAGATCCCCTTCCGGGAATGGTTAGACGTGTGGAGAAAACGCTCAAAGAATGTAAATCATCATTTGGGAATGAAATTAACAATCTTAGAGAGTCAAATCCTTCGTTACCTACAATCAAAGGTCTTCCAAAAATTCATAAACCGGGAAATGAAATGCGTGAAATCATTTCAGCGATAGGATCACCCACGCACAAAATTGCAAAATGGTTAGTTAAACAATTTCAAAACATGCCCAAACAATTCCCAAGTAGATCAATTAAAAACTCACAACAATTCATAGAGCTTGTCCAAAACACAGACATAAAAGAAGATGAAATTTTAGTATCTTTTGACGTCAAATCCCTCTTCCCTTCAATTCCAGTAAAAGATACAATCAATTTATTAGAAAAGTGGTTACTTTTTCAAAATGAGGACATAACATGGAGGAAAAAAGTACGATCATACATAAAACTAACACAACTTTGTATGGAAGAAAATTACTTTTCCTTCAGAAATGAACATTTCAAACAATTAAAAGGCGCCCCTATGGGTAACCCCCTTTCTCCTTTTCTGAGCGAAATCTTCATGGCAAATTTCGAAGAACAATTGCAAGATCAACTACCTACCGTTTGGTATAGATACGTTGATGATGTGTTTTGCATTTTAAAGAAAGATCTCTTAACTCCCACTCTAAAAACCTTAAACAACGCACATAAAAACATAGAATTCACTTATGAAATTGAAAAAGATAACAAATTACCATTTTTGGACTTGCTCGTAGTGAAAGAACATTCTAAACTCACATTTGAAATTTACAGAAAACCAACAAACACACAACGCACAATACCACATACGTCTAACCACTCATACCAACACAAAATAGCATCATTTAACCACATGATACACAGAATACAAACATTACCCCTAAGTCCAAACGGCATAACTAAAGAACTCGACTACATTTTTGACACAGCACACTTGAACGGTTACTCCCGAAAACTAATACAAAACGTAATCAACAAAAAAACACAAAAACAATACAAACAATCACTCACCACATTAACAGATACACAACCCCAACTTAAAAGAATAGCAATGACATACGATAACCACACTACACAATTACGACCAACCCTACGCAACTTCGGTTTTGAAATAGTTTATACTAGTAAAAATAATCAACTTAAAACCCTCTTAGGGTCGGCTAAAGACCCCATTAACAGTCTAAACAAATCCGGGGTCTACAAAATAACTTGTGACCATTGCGGCAAAATCTACATTGGACAAACTAAACGTAATCTCAATATTCGATTCAAAGAACACATTGCAGAAGTCACTAAAGCAAACAAAGACACTGACAAAGGGATCATACACCATTTTAAATCAAAAGTAGCTGAACATATATTCAACGAATAACATTTTTTAAACTTAAATAACATACAAATTTTAAGACATATCACAAACCCCTGGAAACTAAATGTAGCGGAAAGCATAGCAATCCACAAACAAAATCCCAAAAAATTGCTTAACAAGGATCAAGGAAACGGATATTCGTGGCTGTTTAAATTTATACCTTCACTCAAAAACAACTCACTACACAACAAAACACCAAATTGACTAACTTCAAACGAAGTAATAATGAATAACCTTGTGGGTATCAAACAACATTTCAGGTATACAAACAAACATATAAACACACTCAAGAACTTCTCTACCCACCCCTATCTCACATACCGCGGTACCAACAAACCTACTATAAATACTAGACCTACTATGATGTTTCCTTCAAGTCGAGCACTCGACACTGAAGAAGTCTGTAAGTAGCAGACGAAATAGGCCTATCTGTCAAAAGATAAGCTCATAGTGGAATTAAATGGAATTTGCTCGCGATTACTAGCGAAAATTTAAAAAAGTGTTTCGAGGTTTAATCTTTGATTTTTTAAAAAGTGATCAAATGAAGTGTTGAAGGAGAAATTTTAAATTCTCCTAGTTTCCCATTCCCAATGAAAATTTGATTTCAAAATAATAACATAATTTGATACTATTTCAATAAGTTTGCTTACAATACAGGATTTGTTATCAAGTTGTTCACAGTGATAACAAAATAAGTTATTGTTATGATATTCAACGAGTATTTTTTTGTTATTCATTCTGTTATTTGGGCTGTTTATTCAGCTTGAATGATAACATATTCAGTGATCAAAACATGATAATCTGGTATTAGAACTTGTTATCAATTTGGTAAAATCCTTTGCTCGGGAAGACTAACCCATGGGGTGACGCCTATCGGGTTGTAATGGCCAAAACCAAGGGCACGACAGCTCCAGCCGAGCAATCACCAGAGCTACTGCACGTGGTCATTAGGGACAATTACAACGGCACCGCGGATAAATGGGATGAGGGACTGTTACAAACGATGAACTCATTGCGATAGGTAAGTCGCTGAAGGCAAATAAAGCCAGGACCTGACGGTATACCGAACCTGGTCATCAAAACGGCTATTTCACTGGCGCCCGGAATGTTCAGAGTGGTGATGCAAAGATATTTGGACGCGCTCGTTTTCCCGGACGCCTGGAAAATCTAGTATTGCTATCGAAGACAGGGAAGCCACCAGAGGATCCATCAGCACATCATCCAATATGCGTATTGCACACGACGGGTAAGGTGTTGGAGAGGGTTATCCTCAACAGGCTATCGAAGTACACAGGTCCGTCTCCAAGACGGCAGAGGTGACAATCCATTGCAAGAAGCAGGGAGTTCGCTACTGTGCACCAGTCACCCTGGACAGTTAGGAGGCTATTGTCAAATCGCTCCAACACCGCCGGGTCTCTGGAGTCCCTTATATAGGATTCCGAACAACTACTTACAGAATCCGGTACTGCTATACAACACAATGGCGGGAATCAAGAATGTGTTCAAGTCACCGCAGGAGTTCCGTAAGGTTCAATTCTGAGCCCGGTGCTCTGGAATACGATGTATGACGAAGTTCCTAAAAGGAGTAAATATTGTCTGCTTCATGGATGACATTAGCTTAGAGGTCTATGGAGAATCCATAGTGGAGGTCCAAATAACGACCTCGCATACCAGCGATATTGTCGAGGGATGGATGCGCTCCAGGAAACTTGAGCTAGCCCACCACAAAACGGAGATCACTGTGGTCAATAATAAGAAATCTGAGCAAAGAGCTACGATCATTGCTAGTGCTTGCACCATCACCTCAAAGCCGTCTCTGAGGTTCTTGGGGGACGGCAATCTGTCCTTTACCAGCCACGTCGACCACGCTTGAAAGAAAGCCTTCATGGCTATAACAACATTATCCTGCATGATGTCGATTAGTTCAGCGGTACAGGGGGTACAGGAAAGCGTATGTTCCTGGCCAGCGTCACCTTGTCAATAATGAGGTACGGCGGGCCGGCATGGGCCATCGCCCTGAGTACTAAGAGCTACCTCGGTAAGCTCGAGAGTGCCCACAGGTTTATGTGCCTGAGAGTGGTCAGCGCATACAGCGCAGTGTCACGCGCGTTTTTGCGGGGATGATGCCCATCGGCATCAATATAAAAGAGGTCGAAAAGGGACACAAGAGGTATCCGCAAGACCACCAGAGTTACATCAATAGTCGAATGGCAAAGGAAGTGGAATAATTCCACACAAGGTCGATGAACGCACCGAAAATATCTGGATGAGTCGGTCGGTGACATGGAAAAGTTACCTTCCACTTGACACAGATAATTTTAGGCTGCTTCAGACAATATCTTCAAAAGTACCGAGTCCTCCGCATGTCCCGTGTGCGCAGAAGCGGAGAAAACTGTAGAACATGTGTTTTTCGTGTTCCCTTGCTTCAACGGCACGAGGAACGGTATGAGGGCCGTGAACCGGCGGGACACGACTCTGGATAATCTTGTCCAGAGAATGTGTCAATTACAGGACACCTGGGACGATGTAAACACGGCGGCCTCTCAGTTATCATTCAGATCCAAATGGCAAAACGACCAGCGACAGGTCAGAGTGACCAACCACAGGAACTCTGTGGACCAACTAACTACTAAAGTCCTAAATAGTTAGACATTAGCGGGTGCTTAACGCACAAGAGCCCCCTTCTCAAAGTAATACTGACAGATGGATCCGAGAGGAGACCAAGGCTGGAGGCACGGGTAGGTTTTTAGTGGGCCGAGGAGTTGGCACCCTTTGTGATTTTGCCATAAAATGTAGGTGTGTGTGAGAGAGAGATGACGATGCCTTCGTAACTGTTTCTGTGAAACTGTCATTTTCCGTAAGAAGTAAGTGATGCCACTAACACATATGTACCAGAAAACGAAATGATGTGGCAAGTGTTGCAGATCATCAAGATTATCCAGATTTATAGAGTTTCACACTACTGGATTGCTATGAAATAAAAAAATAGTGTAATCATTTTTAATTCAAAGAACAAGATGCCTTAATTTTATTTGGCATAATGGTGAAATAACGGATGAACGAAACGTATGTTGGACGAAGAGTATAATTCCTGAAACCATTTCGATGGATGAATCTAGAATTAAGGGACTCTTTTTATTTAGTTTCTCTTTCACTCATTACTAAATTGTCTTTACGTTTTTCGTTGTACTATTTGCATAAAATACTGACCAGCGCTGTTGTCTTTCGATGTATACCGAAGAACTTCTAAAAAGTGTGATAATGGCACAGTAATAAATGAAATTATTGTTATTTATTTAAACAAGTTCCTATAGGGGTGTTACATATTCTGTGGTTTAATAAATGGCACGCAGCATAAAAAATATCATCTCATGTATGCAGTTTTCATAGCCTTCCAGCATACTAGCATTCTCAAAAGCTCCAACCGAGATTGAAAATCTCGAAATTCCCTATCTCGTCGTATTGGTAGAGATTGAATCATTAATTTCATCGCCCCTCAATTTCATCGGCTTTCTACGTGTGTAGTAGACAGACACTCGCTGACTGACTGACTGCCTGACTGATGATGTATAAACCGTATAAAATTATTGTTCTGATCCGCTTTCTCTCTCTCTCTCTCTAACTCTCTATTTTCTATCGATCAATGTGTGGGCTGTGTTTTCTCCTTTTCTGTCCTGCTGGCCACTATGACAGAACCGAAAACATACAGGCCAACCGCATCCCCACATCCTTAATTGTACAGCACCGGAGAAATTTTGCCATCAAGATAAGAGTGATGAGATTGTGATTGGCATGGCTAATTAAATTATTTACCGAGCGCACCAGCCGCAGAGCCCTGTTGTGAGGCTAAGAATTTTGAAGCAGCACCAACACAGTACACATACAACCACATCCATGGGGAGGAACTTTTCCTATTACAATTTTGTGCTGACTTGTGACGATCCGACTTGATGATAGATGATGCTCGAGAGTTCAGAGCTTCAAGTGGGACAGATTTCATTCAATCTTTTGACACTTTTGGCACCAGTGATTTAGAGTGGCCCCTGTGTGCCACTGGTGCACACTGGTCGGAAATGGAGTTTTTTGAAATTTCTGGCATATTGCGAGTAAAATTTCTACTCGTTCAATTGCAAGCCAAATCAATCTTCAACTATGATTTTTCTTGTTGCAATAATTCATACAAAAAAACCTGATTTCATCGATATCTGACATAAAAGATATCCAGCAAAAATAGGGCAAATAAGGGCTCTATCGAAAACAAACTGGCAGCACATTTCTCATAGCATGAAATAAAAAAATACAACAATAGAAAATAAAACCACCTTTCTGGAGCAACAATAGAAAAGGGCCTATCAACATTTGTAAACAAACACTTCTGAGCCTATTTCCTCGCAAAGCGTAGGCCACCCACGCAAACCAATACCATCATCATGTAGGGGAAAGTTTCCCCTACACGTTAATTCTGTAGGTTTGCGTGTGTAGCCAGCGGCTTGCGAGAAAACGGGCTCAGGAGTGTTTGTTTACAAATGTTGATGGGCCCTTTTCTATTGTTGATCCAGCTTTGATGCCAAGTCTTGCTCTCTCAACAGATAGAAAGAAACATATAATTTCCTGCGTTATCTAATGCACATATAGGGAATGCTAGATTTGGCAGAAAATAATGGGATATTTCATGTAAATTTTAGCCAGATAACGCCTGAATCCAGCCTGTTTTATGAAAGATTGCAAGCATTGTTGTATGGTGCATAAAAGATTGCAAGCAATTTCATTGTTTACACCTTCGCTGGTTTGGAATTAAACGAGGGGAGATTCTACATGCCTGTTAAAAATCATTATTCTTTTCTGTGTAATGAAAACAACTATGCATCCCGAATTTTCTGATTTTGTATTTGACGCCACTTATGAGGATTTGAACGGTTGTTTTTTTTTAGAAACAGCATACCAATTCTTTTTGAACGCTTACATGGTCTTGCACTCCTTACACTCCAGTTGGGAGTATTGATGTCTTTCTAAACTAAATCTACTCCATTATCTTGCATTCATTGTATTGTGGTTTTGGCGTAATGAGATGGCGACAAATCAGGCCAAAACAAAATAAGGACACATCTTTAGGGTTGAAAATGTATCTCTAGGGTAAAAAATCGATAACTTGGAGCCGCAGAAACATATTGCCTGCCATATGAGAATCTTCTGGCCATTTTTTTTTCACTTCGAACGACTTTTCGGATATGCTCACAACTTCACCGATGAACTTGGTATTAAATTGCGGTCCTGGAAGCGTTCTGGAGTCCTTAATCACATATGTTTCATCGTCATCGATCAAAGCGCAGGCAGACGGCCGTTGCAAAAGTCGGCTGAAGTTTCTGGCTCTGGTTTTCTCCCTGAATCATTGCTCAGCAATGTGTTTTGCTGTGTTTTGCTAATTCCGCTTCTTGATTCTAAGCACCTTTCCGACGGAGGTACCAGCCTTTCTGGCCAAATCCCGAAACGACATCGATCTGTCCCGAAGAATGGGGTTGACGACCTTCGATCCAATTTGGGGTCAGCTGGACCTAGTTTTCTTCCTCTTCTTGTCAATGTGAGTAGTGTTTCCCAAACTTGTTGATGATGTATGTTATGCTCTCAAGATGTATTCCAAAACGTTCCGCTCATGTTCATAAAGGTAGGCTCAGACTGATAGTTTTAAGCGTGGATGTGTAAGCGCATCATAAGCGTTGCCAGTTTATTTTGGATACAATTATTATATAGGTATTACAAAGAGTGAAAAATTACATTACAGTTATGAAAAGCATTAATATAAATTTTAAGTCACATAAATTTTATAGTTTACACGACTCTAACACACAGATAAAAAGAAACATTTAATTTTCTGCGTTATCTAATGCACATAAAGGGAATGCTATATTTGTCAGAAAATAATGGGATATTTCATGAATATTTAAGCCGGCTAACACCTGAATCTAGACTATTGTATGGAAGATTGCAAACATTTTTGTATGGAGCATGAAAGATTGCAATCAATTCCGTTGTTAACGCCTCCTTTGGCTTGGAATTAAGCGAGGGAAGATGTTACGCGTCTATTAAAATTCATATTGTTTTCTGTGCATCATAGTTTGTCATATTTGCTCGATTGAATTTTGTACAAACAACTTCAGATGATTGCATCGTTGATCATAACATCAGAATGTATGTTTTAGTAAGAGCGGAAGACTTAATGATCGGAACTTCAAATGGTGAGTTGACAACCTGGAAATAGCATGCGACCGATCTCCGGTCCTCACAAGCTCTTATCTCGCGCCTGCACGAATCATACACAGAAAAAAATATCTGAATTTTCATTGTGATATCTATATCAGAGCATGTGAAATTGTATTTCATTCCACACGAAACAGCAACTTGCATGAAAACGTTCAAACAAAGACAAAATTTTGCATACAACATTATCGACAATGTTTGGAATATCCCAGAACATTACACGATTTATAATTTAAATATGCATGTTTTGTTACGCTCCATTTATGTGCATGATATTAACAGAAATTCACTCAACTTTTTCATGCTGTGTATGATATCAAAGTACTGCCTTCAAAAATATGGTGAAGCCGATTAGCGTAGGCTGGCCAATATTGCCAATTTGATAATAGTGAAGTAAGGGAGTGCGACCGAAAATCGTGTAACTGTGAATCACATTATTTATGTTCCATTCTCATTGAATTAATAATTTCACTACGCTTGGGGATCATCTTTGCGTTCCAACAGCCATTTATCATGTGAGCATGGAGCAGCATGACAAGCAATGAAGATTCAATGTGTTTTCAGAATTTCAGCTTGCCATTTACATCATCCACTGGTATTAGTATTAGATGTATCATTTATTAAAGAAATCATCAAACGGGGCTCTTCGATTGCCAAAATTGCTATTTTTTGAATTATAAAATAAATCCTATAGTGGTTATGGTCGCATGCCAATATTTAATGAAAATAGAAGTTAAAGTTCAAAAGTGCAATTTTAATGTTCATGCTGAAATGCTCAAAAACAAACTGAGCCTTCAATTGAGTTCCACGCTTAAGATAAACGGATTTGGAATTTAAAGATGATTCCAAAGCGTGCTGAAATTATTAATTAAATGAGAACGGAAAATATGCAATATGATTCAAAGGTACACGATCTTTAGTTGCATTGCTCAAGCTACACCAACCAGCGTCTCCATGTTTCTACTAGTAGTCTTTTGTGATGTGGTGTGGTGATGGGAGGTGTGGAACTTGTGGAGACCAGCGGTCTGTCACACCCTCCTTCGAAGTTGTCAACTCACCATTATTTAAGAAGAAAGCTTGAGCTTGATATGTTTACAAACAGTATTTCTGTTTAAAAATGTTAAAAATCTTGGTCATGTCAACCAAGTTTCTGATTCATGTGATGGTTTAAGGCATAGTCTCCTGTGAGGAAGATGTAATGCCCCATATTTCTTTTATATAAGACTCAAAATAAGTTTAAATTTTTGCAGGATATTATCCGATCGTGGAAACATCTACAAGATTCTGCTGCTTCTGGAGAAGGGAGAATCCATCGAGTGGAAGCCTGGTTCCGGCCGTCTGATCGTTTTAAGTGACTGGAGGATTCAACAGAGGCTCAAACGGAAGACGGAAGGCAAGGTGGCCACTTTTTTCCGTGCATTGCGCCGGGAGGTTGGTGGGACCAGCCAAACGGTCAAAAAGTATTTTTACAAAATGGATTTCCACATACGGAAGCGCCTGTCCAAGCAAGCTGTGTCGGAGAACCAAGCAGAGACCCAGAAACAACGGTTGAAGATTCTGGTCAAGGAGACCTTCCCGACGAAGCGGAACATGTGGAAGCAAGCCAATCCTCCCAGAGTGCCCCAACTTCACCCAATCGAGGATTTTTGAGCAATTTGAAGATGAGAGTATATTCAAATAATTTTGAGGATTATTTCTCGATGAATTCATGATTAGGGCCTAAAAGCCAATTGTAAACAATTACTTTGAACGCTGATCTCTCACCAATCACACGAGTCCTGCGATGTCCAACTACACTAAATGGTAGAGCAAAGATTCCTCTACCAGATGCTGCCTTTAATTCGCAAGAGTAGTTTGAAATTCGCGAGAAATCAACGTTTAAACTGATTGTTTACGATTGGCTTTAAGGCCCATATCATGAATTACTCGAGATTTGATTAAATAGGCGACCGAGAAACTGACCCAAGTAACACCACTTGTCATATTAATGTTAGAGAATAGAGATACACATTTTAACACAGCTCGAGTTTTTTTTTCTAACATCAATAACTTAATTTCATACACGCATCTAACCGAAAAAGCGCAATAAAGGTGGCATTTTTGAACATCTTTTAGGTCATACCAGATGTTTTATAGAACTTCCATAAGACAAATATTATGTTCTATTGATGCTTCCAACAGCATGCTTATAACATAATGATATGTTTTGTCCAAGCAAGCACGGTACTGCAATGTACAAAGTTAAAACAACATAAACAAGATTTTTCAATGGTGAAACAATATCGTAGCTAATAGTATTTTACGCGTTAAAGGTGATTGCTTATAACTTTATCAAATAGGAAAATAAAAGTGTATCAAAATTGCTGGAATTTTGCTGGTTGTTGAACATTAAATGTGGGCAGTAATTTGAACTTTTATTTTGAAGTGGTAAAGGCTCAATTCAATATTATGATTTGGAAGAAATAACATGCTTGTACAAACATGTAAATGCAATCAATTTGAAAAGAGATTTGTTGCGAAATTTGGCTGAATATGCACTTGCGAGTGTTGGCAACTCACAAGTGCCTTATTGTGATGTATGACTTGAATTATAAAATGATCTGTAAATGATCATTTTGGAATGAAACAAAGGTTAGCAATATAACTTTCCGTTTTAACTTCCCTAATTTCATGTAATGGCGCATGAAATTAGGGAAGTTAAAACGGAAAGTTGGATTAAAAAACGTAGATGGTAACCCGATTAAACAACTGAATTTTAGTGAGATTTACAAAAATCAACATGGCCATTTTTAAAGTCAACATTCCGACAGTACAAGTCTACAGTACGGGTATCACCTTCGATTTTAAAACGTTCGACATTTCAATTCTGCGTTCAAATCGACGTTTATTCCCGGCAGGTTTCCGAATCCTGCCACTGTCTCGAAACCAACGAAAACTGTACCTTTACTTATATATGATACTAGTGTTCGTTTTTCACATGTGAGTTTACGACGCAGCTAGTATATTCATACATTAAAATAAAGACGTTTTTACAAGCCGAGTACTTCCTTGTAACCGAATTTAACAACCGTCTCACCCTAACCGTAACAAACAAGTTCTCATACTATTAATGTCAGTATGAAGGAAAATACAAATTCTTTTTTTATAACGTTGTTTGTAGCTTCATCTCAAAAGAATCACCGACAAATTAAGCATTACAATTGATAACAAATAATAAACAACCTCCCAAACTGTTGCTCTACATAAAATTTGAACAAACCCCTATGCCAAATTTGGCTTTTATTTAAATCAGTGAGTGGCCCCACAATCTTACGTTTAGGTAGTGTGTTTTTTTTATTCCAGTATTTCAAATAAACAGTATGTACATATTCTCAGCCGTCACTGTATTGGATCCACAATCTATTCTTAATGATTTCACTATGGTATGAGGATATTAAAAACGTGTTTAAAGTTCATGTTGAATGCAACATATCGACTTATTTACAAACAAGTAGCATACAGTTCGTAGTGGTAAGATGACAAACAGTCAACATCTGTATTATCATAAGCAAATTTTAAGTTGATCGAACAAAAATAGAACAAAAAATGTTCGCTGTTCTGGTACAACGTTTAAACCGAAAATGTGTGGAAAAAACATCATCAAAACTTTTTCAAGACCAGACATGTTTGGTATTTCATCCTCGTGACGTCTTTACAACAAAGTTCTTATATTCTTGTCAAAGAAGATGTTTCTGGTGTTACTTGGGGAAGAATATGCCTACAAGCTTCTTTTCTTCACCTATGGCCAAAGTCCCGACTAAGGCAGAGAATAGAAGTATTTTTGTAAAGTTTTCAATTTATCAATGAATAAAATGCAATGAAAATATCTTTTCCTTTTCTGTTTAACTATCCATTCGAAAAAAGAAGTCGCTTTTTCAATGCGATCATTAGAACTCCTCATACCACACTGACTTACTATTGTATTTTTTTCTAAAACATGTCATATTTTTCAAAAAACCTTCACGCAATATTTAATAATTTTTAATTTCTTATATTTTTAATATTTTAAACTATACCTGACATTTAATATACACGGGATCAAGGATTTTTCGTCTCAGAAAATCCCAACGGCGCCAACTAGAACTGATACCAGACCGACTGGGGTGAGAGACAACAACTCTAACCACTACGCCATCGGGGCGGTTGTCAACATTTAAAAAAAAACCTTTTTTTCGATAAAATAAAGTTCATGAAAACGCAATTTCTGACACCACTGTGCTGTGCCGACTGCACAGTGTTTGGCCAAATCAATCCAGGGGACTGGGTGGTGATGATTTGGAAACGTTCATTTCAAAATTTCCTCACCTATACCCGAATGAAAAGGAATAGAAATGATTGAGAGCTTCGTTGATGAACCGGAAACCACAACAAGGCTGTTTGAAAAATGTACGCTTCGACTGCAGTAATGATTAATGTTATTAGAAATTGGAGAAGTTTTTAAATCGATTAGCATTGGAGCGAAGAGCACTTGTTTATCATAACAGATTTTTTTATAACCGTTTGAGTGGTTTTCCTAAAGCATTATAACGGTGTTTGCCCCAACTATTCTACCAGTCAACCGGTATTTAAAATTGTTTATTCAATTGTAGCAACTGCCGGAATCATCATGTGAGGTACGAAACAAATTAGACCTTTTCTATGCATACAGCTAAAAACAGAGAAATTTAGTGGAGATAAACTTTCCCACAGCTTGTGGAAATATTTCTGCCTCCGTTTCAGTTCTGAACAGGAACATTCCATGACGATGACTACTGCGGATACGGATATGCTGCAAACAAATGCATTCTGTTCAAACATATCGTCAAAACTTCGGCATGCAGTTGTAGGTTTGCTGCCAGATTTATCTTTTGTGCAACGGGAAGTGCCTTGACGACTGTCATAAGCAGCAGCTTCCAGCGTGCATTGCTACGATGTGGAAAACATTTAAACTGCCTTGATACCGGGCTTAAAAAAGGGAGTTGCAGTGCTCAAACCGGATTTGAGTTTGCGTCCAAATAATAATAGTGCCGAGAAGTTTGTACCAACACAATATAGGGCGTTTCAGTTTCCTGTAAACGGAAGCAGCATGGTGAAACATTCTGACGTTTCGTTTGTGTAACATTCTGGAAATTTGTTGGGAGATTCAAATAGCGCAGTAGCTACAAATGAACTGATTGATAGGGATTAAATACTTGACATCAGCGTTACTGCAACATTTTTCTTCTGGGTTAAAAGAATGATAATTAAATTTAACAAATTAAACTGCTGTTATATAGACTTCAGTATAATTTGATATATCGCTTATGTTGGAATATAACTGAACATCGCTTATGATTGAAGACCATGAAGAGTACTAGATTTTTTTAAATGACTTACAGTTTCGATTGTCAGCTTAAAATATATATGTTTCTGCTCCATATTCAAATTCTATATTTCTTTTCATTAACATATTCATAACACATGCATATAATTCTTTGTCAATCAACAATTCTCTCAACATATTCATATCATTCATATTTTAAAAAGTATTATGTTCTTCGTTCGTTTTGATGGGGGCTTTTTTATATTGCTAATTATGTTGAAGGGAGAAAATTAACGACCCGACAAACCAAGACCAGAGAAAAGTTTGGTTTAAGTTGCTGGGGTTTACTATGATCACTAATGAAATTATCAAATCAAAGTTATCAAGAAAATTAAATTTCAAAATCTTCACAAAAAATGAGAAAAAAATTTAAGTAAAGAAATTTCAACAAACTCATCGTAATCACAATACAAGGAGTTTGAGTGGAATATGTACACGAACCCAACCAATAACATAGTAGGTAATCAATGATTTTTCAACAACCGACAACAACAACAACAACATCAAAACCTTACATTAATTGTTATGTTATATATTCTCCGTGCGAGGAGTAACGATTATGATGTACAAGGAGATGTTCGCTCATCACCATGAGGCACCAAGAGTGAACAACAATGTTTTTGGCTAGAATGAAAGATATGAAGAGAAAGTTTTGATAGTTCCGCTAGTGTGCGGCAGGATTGGAAATGTAACAGATGTTTTTTTATGAAAATTGAGCGAAAAGGGCATGTACGGTGGTACTCGAACCAACGACATTTTTGCCTAACATCACAGTGGTACATGAGCGTCTTCCAACCGGACATTTTTGCCTGTTGAAGTGGCGGACTTAGTCCGTGCTTTAACCTACCCCACAGTGGGATGTTAGGCAAAAATGTCGTTGGTTCAAGTACCACCGTATACATGCCCTTTTCGCTCAATTTTCATAAAAAAAACATCTGTTACATTTCCAATCCTGCCGCACACTAGCGGAACTATCAAAACTTTCTCTTCATATCTTTCATTCTAGCCAAAAACATTGTTGTTCACTCTTGGTGCCTCATGGTGATGAGCGAACATCTCCTTGTACATCATAATCGTTACTCCTCGCACGGAGAATATATAACATAACAATTAATGTATGTAAAACCATAAATGGTGGAAACCATTAATTATACTGGTGGGGACCAGTATCGCATCGCTTCACGGTGTTTCTCTCCGAGGTCTCTACGTTGGAGACGACGAGAAAAACGTTAGTGATCGTCAGTCGGTGCGAATCAAAACAAACCCAAAAAAAGGAGAGAGTTCCTCTCCCATGTGCGCATCAGTAAACAGAGTGCACACAATAGATCGCTAGAATAACTATACAAGCCACAGTGGTACATGAGCGTCTTCCAACCGGACATTTTTGCCTGTTGAAGTGGCGGACTTAGTCCGTGCTTTAACCTACCCCGCAGTGGGATGTTAGGCAAAAATGTCGTTGGTTCGAGTACCACCGTATACATGCCCTTTTCGCTCAATTTTCATAAAAAAACATCTGTTACATTTCCAATCCTGCCGCACACTAGCGGAACTATCAAAACTTTCTCTTCATATCTTTCATTCTAGCCAAAAACATTGTTGTTCACTCTTGGTGCCTCATGGTGATGAGCGAACATCTCCTTGTACATCAAAACCTTGTTAATGGCCATTGGTTGAACCTAACAGCTTTTCTCTGTATAGACATCTCTGCATATCTCAATATAAAGACCGAGAGAGCTATACACAATGAGCATTCTTTTATTAGCCTACTATTAGATTATTTCTTTAAATTGAAAAAGTGTATTGATGCAGGAATTCCGTACTTAAAACAAAACTTAGTCGCATACTTCATACGGCAAGAAATTTTTGGAAAAAATCTCTACACCGACAGTTGAAAAGAAAGTTGTTGGTGAATGCGCCATTCGAAATAAAGGAAATATCGAGATAAAGAACTGGACGTAGGGAAATCTGAAAAGACGAGTGTTATCGATGAATGTAATCGAGATAAAAAAAATATCTACAACATCACCAAGAAATAAATTAGTAAAGTTTTGAAAAAAAAACCATATCAGTTTACGTGGCATAACTCTAACGTTCACCAATATTTGAGTAGAATAAAACTTTCATCTAGCCTCTAGAGTTTAATATGAAAAACCACATGTGAGATGTCCCGTTCAGAGAGAAACGTGGGTGGCTTATTTATACAGCTACATTTCTATTCCATAACAACTACCAACAATCGGTCTGAAGCTAGAGGGGCTTTCAACTTTTAATAACACAGGTAAAAATTTAAAAAAATATGTTCAAACTGCCCATGCCCAATAAAACGTGATAAATTCCTCGCATTATAATATGAATCATACCAGAACGTTTATGTCAATCTACGATTATATTTCTTTTTTTTTACTGTGCATATATTCGTTTCTTTTTGTCGCCACTGGCCATGGTTGAATGCATCTAACAAACGATGAGTTGTAGACATCATCTGTAGGATAAGTTTTTAACTTCTCAAACAACTGAAGTTAACTATTTGCATATGCAGGCACAAGCTCATTTACCAAATTGAACGAATTTATAATTGGACGGACCCACTTATTGAGAGACGAATAATCGATAACGGTCGTTGCTGTCACATGTCACATAAAAGTGATGACCTGCGTCAATATATGTGGGCTAGCTAGTTTTGAATCTGCAAATGTATTAGGATTTTTAGATTTTGTTGGCTTGTTGACGTGTTTCTCTGCAAATTCCAGACGCTTGATTTTGTTGCGTTTACTTATCAGTGGTCGACGAGATGCAAACTAATTCTTCAGGCTTTGTTGCGTTTGGACCTTTTATAGCATTTTAAGGAAGTAAAGGGTGATAAGGTCAAAATTTGGTCAAGGGAAAACGCGTGTAAATCGGTGAAATCGTTTATTTAAAAAATCAAATTAAATTTCTTTTTCAAGTTCAATTAGTATAAAATTCAGGAAAAATATTCAGTTAGGCTTCCGCTTTTCCAAATCCGAATTGCCGGGCCTTACGCTTGACCCCTGCCATCAGATTTTGTACAGCCACCTTGTCCACCTTCTTCGCCGCAGAAAGCCAGTTTGCCTTGAACTGCTGCTCGTCCTTAGCAGTTTTTTTGGTCTTCTTTAGGTTCCGCTTGACAATAGCCCAGTATTTCTCAATTGGGTGGAGCTCTGGCGTGTTGGGAGGGTTCTTGTCCTTGGGAACCACCTGCACGTTGTTGGCGGCGTACCACTCCATGGCCTTTTTACCGTAATGGCAAGATGCCAAATCCGGCCAAAACAGTACGGAACAACCGTGTTTCTTCAGGAAAGGCAGCAGACGTTTATTCAAACACTCTTTCACGTAAATTTCTTGGTTGATAGTCCCGGAAGCTATGAAAATGCTGCTTTTCAAGCCACAGGTACAGATGGCTTGCCAAACCAAATATTTCTTTGCGAACTTTGACAGTTTCGTGTGCTTGAAAATATCTGCTACCTTTCCCTTCCTTTTGCCGTATAAAACTCCTGTCCCGGAAGCTGCTTGTAGTCGGCTTTGACGTAGGTTTCGTCGTCCATTACCACGCAGTCAAACTTCGTCAGCATCGTCGTGTACAGCCTCCGGGATCGCGCTTTGGCCGTCGTATTTTGTTTATCATCGCGATTTGGAGTCACTACCTTCTTGTAAGTCGATAGTCCGGCTCGTTTTTTGGCTCGATGCACGGTTGTAGACGATACACCCAGCTTATTTGCGGCATCTCGGAGAGATAGGTTAGGGTTTCGCTTGAAACTACCGGCAACTCTCTTTGTCGTCTCAGCGGCTTCCGGTTTTCGATTTCCCCCCGATCCAGACTTCCTGGCTGTCGACAAACGTTCCCCAAACACTTTAATTACATTTGTAACGGTTGATTTGGCAACTTTTAGCGATTTTGCCAACTTTGCGTGCGAGTAGCTCGGATTTTCGCGATGCGCGAGCAAAATTTCGATACGCTGCTCTTCTTGCTTGGACGGCATTTTGACAACTGAAGAGTGAATTCCAAAATCAAAATAAGAGCAACATTCTACACACACACACCTTCAAAATGAGGGGTGTTCAGGTTTTTTTAATGCAAAATTGAAAGAAATACGTCAAGTTGATATTGACCAAATTTTGACCGTATCGCCCTTTAAAGGCACAGAGAACAGACATCCAAGCTGGAGTGCCTACCGTGTGTAAATTTCTGTAACTGCAATTTTAAAATTACAGCTCGTTTCCGTTAGTTTTGGTGATGATGGCGCCACTTGCCCCCCTTGAGATTAGATAGCCTGTCAGTTTTAGTTTGGTGAAACATAAACTAGGCGGCGTTGTTTTTCCAACGGTTTGCTTCTAAAAGTTTACACTGTAAATTGGGGTAAAAATGTTCGAGCCTGTCTGTTCCCTGTGGTAAAGGTCCACACGTTTTTTTTTGAAACAAACCAGGATTCCTTGAGGGCAAGTATTTTCTATAAATATTATTTAGAGAAACACTATTAAATTTGAAATATTCAATACTAGTAACACTTATTTGAGAAAAATTAAATTTTTAATTGTTTACATGGGAAAATAGCACACTTGGAAACATTCAGGTTTTTCAAGATTCATTGTAATTTTTTTTCAAGTTGTAACCAGTGTACTGTTTTATACACAGTAATCTTAAATACATTGTCAATAGACTAATATAGGTTCATAACAAACAACGGATTTTATTGCTTTATAACGCCGCACAGTGGGGCAACGAACCCAGTGGTGTGGCCAAAACCTCTAGCGCCGCGTGTATGCTTCCTATAGGTTTGCAGTCTTAGAAAAAGTTGTTCAGTTAAATAAGGGCCATCTTTTGACGGTTTTGATAAGTTCATATGTTTTGAGTAATTGTTATTTGAAAACACCTTCATTTTAAAACATTATTGTTAATATATTTATATGCATGTATGATATATCGCAAAATTTGCCAAAAAAAGAACAAGTTGAAGCATTGCGACAATATTTCACCGTTTACATTTTACATTGTAGATCTTTATTTTTCAAAAAATAGTAAAAACTACTTTTTTCGGTATTTTTTAAAAGTTTGCCAATATTTTGTTTTAAGTGTAAAATGGGTCTTTGACGGCTTCGACAACATTTCTCAACATGATGTAATAAACAGTTTTGTCGAAAAAACATCCTTCTAGAACGCTCCGTTAAAAAGATAGAATCGAGCGCCACCTATGCGGAGGAAATATGTACTAATCAAAACCGTCAAAAGATGGCTCTTTTTTAACTGAACAACTTTTTCTAAGACTGCAAACCTATAGGAAGCATACACGTGGCGCTAGAGGTTTTGGCCGCACCAGTGCACTGGGTTCGCTGCCCCACTGTGTGCTGTAAGAAGCGTCCTTAAAGAGCAAGAGTATTCAAGTATTTTCTATGAAAAAAACCGTCTCAAGAACACGATGGAATCAGCATTTTTTAAATCAAACTATACACTTTCGATCGACAATGCCATTTTATTTGTATGTTAGCAACATTGACACTCAAATAAATGAAAGCCGATCGCAGCAAGCCGTGCTTGGAATTGCACACGTTGGATTGCACACACGCATACACACCCACACACATACACACACACACACACACACACACACACACACACACACACACACACACACACACACACACACACACAGCAACACTGAAACTAAAATTTAAAAAAAAATTGCCGCATTTATTGAACCTTTCCTTTTGAAATCCACCCAGCAGATAGTGTTTGAAATAATTGTTTCGTAGATATAAGCAAAATTTTCGAAATAAACTTTTTTTTCAAAATCGTCAAAAAAGGGACAGGCCATGGCCTGAGCAGTGGTGCAATCGATGCGATATAATGATTTTTTGATAAATAGGTGTATGATGAACTTGATTACGAAGCGGGTAAAGGAACTACGAGTAACTAGTTCTTATAAATTGTTTGCTTTGTTGAAGAACGTAAAATGATAATCCTGTTCTCCGACTATAAGGTGTTCAGCATCGTCATTTCACCGAAAAAAAACAGTATTTTTGATGTTTAAGTTTGAAACTCAACACCCGGTAGGTGTCAAGATGTTTGGTTTGTTGGCAGCCAACGGTTTGAAAATGCCGCCTGCTTTCATTGATGCTGATGGTAAAAACAATACAGAAGTGTATAACTTGTGTGTGAATAAAAACGGATCTCAGGAACCACCAGAAAGATGCGAAGGTGAAGACAATATTGCAAAAGAGATCTAGAAAAATAAAAATTTCGTGCATACTTCCAAGCACCGACAAGGTATGAAGTCGTTCAAGGTGAAAACTGTACCGAACCGTAATGATTAACAGAATGTGATGGCTAAAAGCCGGGCTCGCAAGTTGTATCGCGAATATTTGACGAAGTTTTCCTGCGTGATAATGGACGATGAAACTTCTGTGCTGGAAGACTTTAAGCAGTTTCCCGGAATGTCTTATTATACTGCCATGCAACGGAACGGCGTAGAGGAGCATTTCAGATCGAAGAAATAGGCAAAGTTTCGTAAAAAATATTTGCTTTGGCAGGCAATATGCAGCTGTGGTCAACAAGGAAATATACCGTAAAGAATGCCTAAAGAAGCGATAGTTACAATTCCCACGCAGCCGTGACGCTCCTGGCCTGATTTGGCATCTCCACCAAAGATGTTTTGGAAGGGCATAAAGTGAATAGAGTCCATGTCCATGTACCGAAAGTAGCCAATCCACCTAACTGTCCTGAGTTGCGACCTATCGAACGGTATTGGGCTGTCGTGAAGAGAGAACTCTCTCAATATAAACAAGAAGCTACAACTATGGAAAAATTTCGAAAATTTTGGACAAAAGCAGCTAAATCGGTTGCAGAGAAGTCTGCACAGACCCTAATGGCTGGAGTAAACTCAAAAGTTCGTAGTTTCTTCATGCATCCTAATTGAGTTACTGTAATTATTTTTAAGATGACTAATAATGCACACTTACATGAATAAAAAATGCATCTTGGGTTGAACTAACAGCAAATTTTGTTTATTCCAAATTAAATCTGACCAGATTTTATCGCGAACACGAATACCTTCTTGACATAACTTGTCAAATCACACTGTTAAAGATCTACCGCATGACACATGAAAGATAAAAGTTAAATATACATGTTTGCAGTGCAACTGTTTCCAATAGCCTAAACCGATAGTGCACAGAGTCATACTCCACCCCAGTATGAAAAAATAACATGAATAACTAGTTTTGATCTCAATAACTGAAGTTGTAATTGATATGCGCTGCATAATTGGTAAAGAACATGCAAAAATAAATATCCAAGAATTATCAGCAAAATTTGTTTCTTATAACAAAACATGTTATTTGGGATACCTGTGAATAACTGATAGGTACTTATTTTGATATTGGTAGGTAAACCTAAATTTTGTATTGGCACGACATTGTGGAAACATTTTTCTGGTACTATTTAGTTTTGGTTGGGTCTCATCCATGATACGTAAATTGAAACAGCTACATTTGCGAAACACGTTTCGGTTTAGTATGTTGGCTTACACCTTATTACTTAGTGTGTCAAAAGTATACTAATATACTTCCATATCTATTACTCTGGTGTTTAGGTACTTCCCCTCGTAGGCAGCGCTTTTCAATAACACGTTCAGTAACCGACATATTCGTTCCTGGACGGGCAGGCTACGACATACATTACAGGTGAATGAGGGTATTGTTCGGTCACATGTTATTACTCTTTTATCCACAGCCAACGCATTTTCCCACCCGTCGGTTGTTGCTAGGCCGCTTATCGAAGTTGTAATATTTCATGATTATTACACGGGGATAATATTTCCAAATTACGAATTCCACTCCTGTCCGGCACGTCACCTGCCACTGTGCCAGCTCAGATCTGTAGTGAAACATGTTACCATAGTGGAAAGAGACTTTATTTTGCAATATTCCGTGCTGTCTATATTGTAGGCAAGTTTATTTCACGTTTACTTCAATTACGTCTTCATTCCGGACCGTCCAGGTTGCTTGGTGATTCGTATCAAATGTAGAACATACCGCACACCCCTCAGTCAACCTTAAATGGTTGACTCAAATTAATGCTGAAGTTTACTGATGTCGTTCACGCAGAAGTACTGGTCCTGTATGCGGCGAGGACGAAAATTCAAAGCTCGCACACAAAACCAAGCGATAATGTGAATTTGATCGCACAAGCATCCTATGAACTTCAGTTTCAGATCTACGGCAAGCATCAGGCGGCAACGATGCCATTAATCTGTATCCCAACCACGTCGACGATGTCGGTCGTCGCTATCTTGCGAACGAAAAACATATCTCTGAGACGCTCGACGCTCGACGCCTCCTGCCGCGAACGAAAAACATATCTTCGAGACGCCCGACGACGAGTTAATGTGAATTTAATTCGTAATGTGTTAGAAATGGATTTGCACATTCGTCCTATAACACTTATCACACAGCGGGACTCCACAATCCTTTTGCCACATTTTGCTATGATGGTGCTCGATGCTATCTTTATGGCTCACTGAGCGCACTGTTGCGAGGCGAGCTTTTTTTCTTCTTTTTCTGTGAATTTTGATTGATTTGTTGACTTGCGTGTCAAAAGTACTGCGGCAAACTCTTGATAAATTGCGACACAGGGAATTCGGCATGCTTATGGATGGAAAAATTGTTGATGAAGTAAGCAATTTATTTTCCAGTTTTGTAAGCTCAGAAACTGAGCTCTGGAAAGTTCAAGTTCAATCACAACTAGTCCACCATGGCTTCAAATGTTAATTGCGCGGAAGAGAGAAACAGGCCAGCGGGAACACAAGGATACTCCTGTAGTAGGAAATCCAACAGTATGAGTACATGGCTAGTTTAAACACAATAGTAGTAGGGTTATGATGGATGTTATCGAGATGATTGAATGCATCGAAATCTTTCTACAGTTGAATTGGGGAAGGTAGCTGATCGATTTTGCCGGACCGTTACCCACCGATTGCCTATCGATCTGCCACATTAGGATGACGTCTGCATTGAGTTGTCTCAAATGCAGGACAAAGCATTGCTATTGGTTGAGTGGATTGGAGATAGAGAGTGAGATATTAATTTTAGGTAGATTAGAGTAGGTTTATGTTTAGGATGTTCAACTTGCATGAAACAGATATGAAATCTATTAGTAAATAGTTTGTTGAATTTAGTTGTACAAATTGAAAGTGTTTTCTAATGTAAAACCACTATCACACTTTGTGAGCGACCCCAACAGCATTCTAACTGTTGGTTTAAATAAGGCTATTTCAGTTCCCATGCGCTACTTAAAATTTACACTGTTTTCCCCTCGACAGCATCCTTACCGTTCAGACATGGCTTTATAGATCTTAAATAGCAAAAGCGACAAACTACGACAGAGTGTATGCGTCCCTTAACTAAGCCTAATATGCAAGGATCGATTACATTTTTTTATAACTTTTTATAATTCATAATGTGTTTTAGCTGTAAGGGATGTTAAACTAGTTATACACTAACTTAGATACGTTTAATAAGATTTTAGGTAGATTGTATCATAAAACGCTGTACAACTTATTTTATAACGTCAGAAAATTTCGAGAGATATGGATGTAATATCAGTCTATAAGCAATAAGTTGGTTCTATTCATGGATGCACCTCCGTCGCATTCGATCGATTTGTTAATAAATACAGTCTTTGTACTATGCATAATTTAATATTTAAGGCATTGCCAGCTGTATTCGCTATACTCTACATAAAATTTCTCAAAACAAACTAAACTAAAACTGCACTCGAGAGATTTTCAGATATGATCTGTTGGCCCTTCGATAATAAAAACATCATAATTCATTTTGCCCAGGATTTGTTCCTTTGCATTGTCCATTGAAAACTTCCCAACTACAATATTTTTACCAAGTTATCCAGACAACAGGCCAGTTGAGAACATAGAAAAAAATATGTCCATAATATTGGGTCCTCGGTTTTCTTGATTTTTTTTTTTTTTTGTTATTTCAACTGTATGAGCTATTAGTATATAACGTGAGAATATTTTCTGTACATCTACGCTGCATTAGTCGATTTATCGGTTGAATTCAGCAAAATTTAGATCATTTGAAGGTCATGGTGATAATCTGTTCCGCCTAACCCATGAAAGCATGAAAATCAGTTGAGAAAATCAAACATGAAACGGAAACGAACAACTATAAATTAATTAATTCAGAATTGCTTCGAACTAAATCGATCATCTTGATTGCGACATAATTTTTTTGATAATTGCTCAAATAATGATATATTTGGTACATAGGCCGAATGAAAGACTGAGCTAACATTACATCCTCTTACCCTAATAAGAAATTACAAAAATTTTAATTGAACCCGCTTGTCATCTGACAGCTAGGAAATAAAATAAGCAATCAAACACATGCAGACACAAACACATCTAGTATAAATGCTAAACCTACTGCGATGTCTTCTTCAAATCGAGCACCCGATGCTGAAGAAATACCTACTAGTAGAATTTAAATTTGCTCGAATTAACAAGTAATAATTTCAAAAAGTTATTCAGTTAGTTTTTTATTTACTTTTTTTCTGATTTCTCAACTATTGATTTAATTAAGGCAAAATCGGCTTTTAATCAATACCTTAAATTAACCTTGTTTCATTATTGCAAACCCACCATCACACTTTGAACAAACCCCTTTGTTCAATTTAATATACATATTCCGAGAGTCGAAGTGAGAAAAGTCAACTGCAGCGACGTTTGATTTACCCAGGAAGAGTCACGTCACTGGAGGTGACTTTTCTCACTTATTCAAGTGACAAACATCACTTCGACTCTCGGAATAAGCCTCTCCTAGTTTTCCAATAGAACTAGCAGTATTTACTCGAGAACGGTATCAAGCCTAATTTCATCTCAATCTTTTGTTCAGATGTATACAGTACTGGACAAAATAAAGTACACACCTAAAGTAATTAAATTCAAATCGCTAATACTGTTTCGGCATTACATATTTCAATACAGTTCATGGGCTTCAAATGGTGAGTTGACAACTTCGAAGGAGGGTGCGACCGACCTCCGGTCCTCACAAGTTCCTACCTCACGCCTCCACGAGTCATATGATCACAAAAGACTGCCAGCTGAAACATGGAGACGCTGGTTGGCGTAGCCTGGGCAATGTTGTCAATCTGACAATAGCGAAGTGAGGGGGTGCGACCGTTAAATCATATCATAATTTTCCATCATCATATCTTTCAGGTCTACCAGGTCATCAGGTATTGTAAAATAATTTAACATTTAAAATTATTTGTTTTTCTCATGGCAGTCATACATTGTCTAAATTTTCTGGTTCATAATGGATGCGGAAGTTTGTCTACAATTGCAACAAAACAGCAGTCGGCACAGATGTAATTTTCAGATTATATTATAATATCCCTTGACTATATATTATCATAAAGGACATTGTTTATTCATAACCATTATCAATCTTCTTTATCACCATCATTATCATTTTTATCATTACAGGTGTTTTCGGGATTTATATTTTAACATATATTTTTTTTTAATAATTTCTCCTCATAGGTTATATATACTTTTAATTATTATGTCTTATATGTCCAATTATCATTATGATTTAGAAGTATCTAGTTGAACAAAAGAAGCTGCGCCGGAATCTATGGTAGGCTTTTGCACTTATTACCTAATGTATTTTTCAATTCCGGTTTGCTAAAGGACCTTTTTCCAAATCTGAGCTGTTTGCCATTCGGATAGTGTCTGATGTGTCTGTATCATAACTCACAATATCATTATATTTGATGAAATTGTTTTATTGATTTTTCTTCTTGGATGATTTAAAAATTGCTTGTTGTTTTTTGTTGATGTTGTTTGTTGTTTTCTTTATTTGTCTTTAAATCCCTTACACAGGAGCAATAATTATTAGGCCAGCACAAATAAAAGCGTATTGCTGTTATAAAATCAACATCAAGCAGCAAATAGTGACCATGGCAACAGTAAATTAAAATGTATATATGCTATTTTTGTATAAGTTAACAAACTTTTTTAGGATGCCTCAAATCAAGATTTTGGGAAAATGCTGAACAAACAAAACAAACAAAAACGTGCATAAGCGTGAAACCACAGAACTCTACACTTTAACACTTTACAACATTTCTTACATTTCAGGATCCACCAAAGGGAGATCATAAATAATAGATACCGAGTGATTACAGTATTTTTCATTTACATAAATACATACACTATTATTTAAATATTTCATGGGAATGGGAGGACCATCAGGGCACCCGATTGAAGCACTCTGGATGGGGAGAGTGGAAATGCCAACTCCCCATTGTTAACAGTTTGTAAATAGAGGGCGGGCTCTTCTCCCCGCCCATTGGGGCATCCTCATGTTAGACAGCTTGCTCTCTTGACCAATTGTCCAATCTTGTTGTTGGAAGGCGATTCTTTATATCCCTGTGGATACGTATAAGTGATGTTGCCTATCGATCCACCCAACACCTTTTTGGCCCTTCATACAATGGCATGATTAGGATAATCAGTGGTTATTAAAGCTTGATCAAGTCTAACAGCGAGGAGAGCTCACTGCTGGCGGACTTAGTTTCCGTGCTATAATGGGTGGTAGTACATATCATACATCATACATCATACATTACGTATTTCAATACAGTTCATATGGATAAAATGGAGTATTTTTAATTTATACAATTTATACAATATCTTCATATTGCATATATTTTTAAAGGTTTGATAAAATGGCAGCATGAGTCGCTTTTCAGCTGGACAAAATAAAGTACACACTACTACAACCACAACGGTGCATCTTGGCATACAACGTGCAAATGCTTTCCTTCCCCTTAAACCGCATCGAAACTTTAAAAAAAAACTTGTTTGTTTGTAATGCGTCATATCAAGCGCGTTTCAATCCGATAAGATGGGAAAAAAACAAAATTCTCTAGATATGCGTTTCATCGTTAAAAACCGGCTAGAAGGCCTTTCAAACAGAGAAATCGATCGGAAATATGAATTAAGTAAGGGAGGAGTGCAAAATGTATGCAAGAAATATGAGGATCTCGAAAGTTTGGCAGACAGATAAGGTAGAGGAAAGAAACGGAAGACAACAATCAATGATGATCGCCGAAGTGAGCGCGAAATTACTTAAAATCCGTCGATCACCAGCCGTGTTATGTATGATGTATGATGTATGATACACTGAAAATTAATTTTCATTTATATTACGAAATCGAAGGTAGGACTAACAAATCTATTCGTTTTTTTCTGCCACGAAACTGATTTGAACTTTTTAAGAAGCTACCCACACACACAACTGTCAAAAGCACGAAACATTTGTTGACAAAGAAAGAACATTCGTTCATTCTACGAAAACAATACAAAGACCTACGAGTAATTTGTTACCAATAAAAAAAGAAACGTTTCTTTGGTGGTTGCATGAACGACTGACAGATCTACTTTATCGGCTCAAAATATAATTTAAAAAAAAAAGTGCAACCACGCCGAGAGTTGTTCAGCGCTTTCTAATGTTTTTGACACGGGGTCCGATCCTATATTTTTAGGAAGAGCTGTTATTGAGTCCGTAGTTGATCAGACTAAACCATGTTGACTTGTGAGAAGCTACCTAATAAATGTGCATGAGGTTCCAACAATCGACAGCGCTTGCATTTCTATTTTGGGATAAATTAATGATTCTCGCCATCCCAGCAGCAACACCAACATTTGCAAGCGATTGGCTGGTCGTTACGAAATTCATGTTGTGCATTGTACAAAAAAGGTGTAATGATAGCATGTTGTTAGATGACAAGCATCATGAATGTTTCATACAATACACGAGACATTTGTTCTATGTACAAAATCCATGTTTACGAAATGAGTGAAAGCTAATTTACGAAAATAAATTTTCAGTGCATGGATTACCACCCATTGTAGTCGGAAACTAAGCCCGAGTCTCCTCAAAGTTAGACGTGATGAAGCTTTAATAACCACTGATTATCCTAATCATGCCATTGTATGAAGGGTGTAATCAAGGAAAACGTTAACTTGAACTTATCCGACTAATTATGATTCCTGTATAATCAAACGTCTTAACTTTGCCCAAAAGTACATCAACAAGGCCATACGACTTCTGGAAACACGTTCTCTGGAGTGATGAGAGCAAGTTTAAGCTCGTTGGTCGTAAACAGAGGGTATGAGTCTGGACAAAACCTGGAAAGAAACTTGCAGATAAAAATGTTCAAAAACAGTGAAGCACGGAGTTGTTAATATCATAGTGTGGGGGTGCTTTGCGTGGTCTGGGGTTAAAATTCTTGACAAAATAGATAGAATAATGTCAGACTTGGCAGTCAGTATTCCATCTATTTTGACAAGATCAGCATTCTAAAATGAAATCTAAAGGAGTCGGCACGTAAAGCTGGTTTGCAGAATAAGTTCACTTTTCAACAAGATAATGACCCCAAGCACACCGCCCACAAAACCACTGCCTACTTCCATGCTTCACGTATCAAACTATTGGAATGGCCACCTCAAAGCCAGGACTTGAATCCTATCGAAAATTTGTGGTCTCTTATGGATCAAAACGTTGACAAAGGAGACGTCACCAAGCGTGACAAACTCTTTAGTTTCGATTCAAAGTAAATTTGGACGCATTCAAGTGATCATAATTCAAGAATTAAACAACATTCACGGTTGATCAAAACGTCAAACAAAATGGTATTTATTCAGCTTTCAAACGATATACAATAAGTTATAATAATTTACCGGTTCAAACGACCTGTTGCACTTTACTTCTCGAACAGGAGACAACAACATATGAATACCTAATTTTGATCTTGATAGCTGGCCTTGGTATTAAAAAGCTCAGATTAAGAGGTAAAATACTTAAAAAAAATACCTAAGCATTGCAAGTAAAATATCTCTCGAATAACAAAACTTGTTATTTTGGATACCTGTAAATACCTTAGAGGTACTATTTTGGTATTTTCTTACCTCAATTTGGTATCCACATAACATTGTGGGAACAATTTTATGGTATTATACTCAGGTATTTTACTTCTTAATCTGAGCTCATAAATACCAAGGTCAGTTATCAAGTTATTCGGTCCTGCTCGGGTTATGATCAATGCCACTTTAAACGCATTTGTTGTGCTTTTGCATTCCTTTACCGCAACCTCGAAGTTTTCGCTTGACAATTGCCCAATATTTTTCGATCGGTCTGAACTCAGGGCAATTCAGAGGATTAATCTCTTTGGCGACGAAATTTACATTGTTCGAAGCATACCATTCCAGTACCTCCTTAGAGTATTGGTATTTTATCAGCAAAACAACCTGGGTTTGCTTTCACGTACCTCAATACTTTTCTCCTCAGCTCTTTGTCCCAAGCGCTACGTTTATGATAGAAACGCTGTGCTCTGTCCACACTCAGAGTATCCTTGTAAAGTTTGATTACAAGACACACCGTTGACTTTGGGAATTTTAACACTTTTGCTATTTTTGAGACAGACCACGAAGTATTCTCTACATGTTTGTTAATTAATTTTGATTTCTTAAGTTCCATGATCCGTAATTTTGAGATGCGTCAATCAATCGAAAAAAAAAACAATTTCTTTGTCAATAAAACATCAACAAATGCTTCTCAATCGTTTTTTGATTCAACTACCAGGGACGCGGTGGTGTATTAAACCGAAGCTCTGGAGAAAGCCTGGATGAATTTAAACCCTCAAAACAGCCGAAATCTTGTCGAAAGTATAACACGACGCCGGCCACTCGTTATTGAGGCACGAGTTAGTCATACTAAGTATTGAGTTTAGCAATAAGCAATAAAAGTCATACATTTTTCACGTGCGTACTTTAGTTTGTCCATAAGAAAACTAACAATCACTCAATAAACCTTGTTTTTTTGTAGAAAATATTACTCTCAAAGCTCAAAAGAATTCATATTCCGAAAATACATATGTAATTGTAAATTTCGTCTTAAGATATCGAAATGTTATCTTTCATGGTTGCTGGATAATATTGTCATATTTTGGAATAATGGAAAGTGCGTACATTATTTTGTTCAGTACTGTACTTGGAATGCCCACATTACGTATTCTAAGCGAAAAGCCAAGAAAAGATCAGCTTTCTTCGTTTAATTTGTTTATTGCTGTTATGCTCTTAGATGTCTACATTCGACGCATACTAGTCTCGAAGTTCTTGCAGGTGTTAAATCTCTCCAGAATCAGTTCTGAAAGCTCTCGCTAAGAATATTGATCAAATGTAGAGTAAAAATCGTATTTGTAGTAGATTTTTTTTAAGAAATGCTAGGGCTTAACACAGAATCTCGATTGACGAGAATTTACCACCATCCCATATAGTCGGATATGTGTCTTTCTAGCTATACCACAGCCTATGATCATTTTCTCTATACACAAAAAAATGAATTTAAACAGACGCGTAAAATTTCTCCTCGTTGAATTGCAAGCTCGAACAAGTATAAACAACGTAATTGTTTGCAATCTTTCAAACAACATACAAATTGTTTGTAATCTTCCATACAATAGACCTGATTCCAAGGATATGTGGCACAAATTAACATAAAATATCCCAATAAATTTATGCTTAATCTAGCATTCCCTTTATGTGCACTAGTAGCGCACAGAATTAAATATTTCATTCAATTAAGATTTGCAGAAATTCAAGGCCCAACCTAATGTTTCTATATGAGATGTATTGGAATCTTCCGAGCTTTGTTATTCACAGTTTCGAAAGAAACATGTTATTTTCTGCGCCAAGAGAACGAGGCGAAATTACAAGCATTTGTTAAATTTCTTTTTTTTCTGTATATGCAGTCGATTTATGTGCTTTTCCAAATCTGCAATATAAAAGTGTAATGTGTTTGTGAATCTATTATTTCGTTTATTTTGTTTCACCCTCTTGAGGAGTCTCATCGTTACACATGTTCAATCCATCCCTAAAAATTTCACCAATTTAAACCGCGAGTAAACAGTCCACGTCGATACAAATTTGATCGACTTAAACTTGACGCATTTCCTTTCATCGTACATTTAAAAAAATATGCATACCCCTCATTTTGAAGATGTGCGCGTGTAGCATTATGCTTCTATTTTGATTTTGAGATTGACACTTCAATTATGAAAATGTCGTCGAAGGAAGGGAAGCAACGCATCAACATTTTGCACGTGCATGACAAAAATCCAAACTACTCTCACGCCAAGTTGGCGAAATTGTTGAATGTGGCAAAATCAGCTGTTACCAACGGATTAAAAGTGTTCGGTGAACGTTTGTCGGTAGCCAGGAAAGCTGGGTCGGAGGAAAACCGAAAGCCGGAGGCCACAGCGACGACATAAAGAGTTGCCCGCTGTTTCGCGCGGAACCCTATCCTCTCCGTCCGAGATGTTGCAAAAAAGCTGGGAGTGGCGCCTTCAACCGTGCATAGAGCTCAAAAACGAACTGGGTTGTCAACTTACAAGAAAGTGGTGGCTCCAAAGCGCGACGATAAACAAAACACGTCGGCCAGAGCACGATCGCGTGGTACAGGACGATGAAACTTACGTCAAGGCAAACTTTAAACAGCTTCCTGGACAGAAATTTTAACCGGACGAGGAAAGGTGGCAGATATTTTCAAGCACATTAAACTGTCAAAGTTCCCGAAGAAATATCTAGTGTGGCAGACCATCTGTAGCTGTGACTTGAAGAGCAACGTTTACATAGCGACCGGAACCGTCAACAAAGAAATTTATCTGAACGAGTGCCTACAAAAATGGCTTCTGCCTTTCCTGCAGCGACACAATTGTTCCGTTCTATTTTGGCCGGATCTGGCATCTTGCCATTACGGAAAAAAGGCCATGGAGTGGTATGCTGTCAACAACGTTCAAGTGGTGCCCAAGGACAAGACCCTCCCAATACGCCAGAGCTCCGCCCAATCGAACAATATTGGGCCATCGTCAAGCGGAACCTTAAGAAGGCTCAAAAAGCTGTTGAGTGAGAAACAGATCAACTGGGGTTTTGCGGAGAATAAAGTGGACAAGAAGACTACAAAATCGTATGGCAGGTGTTAAACGAAAATTCGCATTCGGTAATAAGGAAGCTTAGCTGAAAATTTCTCCTATATTCTGTATTAACTGAACTTGAAAAAGAAAAAGAATTTGACTTATTGATAAAAACTTTGATCGACTCACACACATTACTGTTTGACCAAATTTTGATTGGAACACCCTTTGGTATAAAGTTGTTCATTTTATCAAACAAAAATTAATCAAATATCGGCTCCGTTAAGCTTACACGATTGAGCCTACGAAATAAACGAACTAAATAAAAACAAATATATAACGAATTTTTCAATCAAGTCTCCGGCCATGTTAATGCGTCATAAAGCCTTCATGTTGTGAAAACGATATATCTATGTATTTTGTTTTTAATGCCGCGGCATAAATCTCACGGCCTGCAAATTTGATTTCACAAATGCCCAATTATTTTTATTTTTGTTTTCTATAAGCCGGCCGGCAAAGCAATGACAACAAAAAAGCATCCATAAATCGGTTCGTGATATAAATTGTTACATTCATACACGATTTTATTTCTATTGACATAGGATTCTGCACTCGAACAGAACAAAACTTAATTCAATTAGTCAATGTTCAAACTTCCCTCCATACACGTCTATGAGTTCCTCAAACGGTAAATATATATGTACCAGCTAAGAGCGCCTTTCCAGTCACTGTGCACATCACGTCGAATGAGTGCACTGCATTGCATGCTGCAGGGCCTAAAGTTGCACCAGGATTACCGTTTCCCCTTCTCTTAGGTTGTTCTCTCGACCTCAGCCGGAAAAAGAGCAGCTAGTCAGCAGAAGACGGCATAACACCGCCTCATCACTGCTCCACACAGGATAATAAGAGGAGATGTTAATTACGATAACGATACCAAGGTTGCTTTCGGGCACGCAGCATCTCTAGAATTACGGTTCGCTGCGAAAGATAAGCTACAGCTGGGCTTTTTATATATCTGTTTTCATTTTTACATTCGCCCACCCACTTGTGGAGACTATAGCTGAGCAGAGTGCAATGCAGTACTTAGACGAAACGAGCATAAGATCCTAATCAGTTGATGAACTTTATTACCGAGAAAAAGGGCGTTCCACTCTGATTGTTTCATTTATGTTCGTAAATGTATCTTTTTCCAACCGAACATATGGTTGGCCTTGAGGAAGCTGCTGGTGTGTGGCTTAAGGTGAAACGGTTCAGTGTCCGATAATGGCCACCGCAAGGGCAGACTCGAGACCAAATTTCAATAAGTGTTTTGATCGTTGCTTCAGTGCAGCAAATATTTAATTAAAAGATCGTTTCAGTGTGTTGCTTTCCTGCTGCGTTTATTGCTTCTAAAATGTCGGCGTGGTAATGTATGACAAGGGATTCTGACGTGATCAGGGTTTTTTGTCTCAGAAAATCTCAACGGTGCCGACTGGTATTGACACCAGACCGACCGGGGTGAGAGCAACTACGCTACACCACCGGCGCCATGGATAGCGCAAATAGCCCATTTCCTGTGTTCTTATCCTATGAACACGACCATCTCTCTCCCAAATGCTACAGAACTCAGCAATCATATCGAATCCTGTTTCCAGGTATGCGTTCAATCACATTACAAACATTTTAACTCTAATAAAAGGTAATAATCAAATTGACTTCAGATCCTGCTGTTTCCGTTACAACCGTTTGGTTCGATGAAATTGCAGCGCTTATAAAATAAAGCTCGCCCTTCTATGGCAACCTGCAAACTTTTTCATCAATCTCCAACTACAGCGCGAGCTATCTGCTCCCTCATCTCCGGGTGCCTCCCATACCCCTTTATTTGATTTTCCGAGTTTATTGTAGTCCAATTATCGAAACCGCTGACCTGCTGCTAGAGCTGCTGCTGGTGCTGCTGCTACTACTGATGCAATAGTAAATGCAATCTGACAGAAAAATCGATTGGCAGCGTAGGGATAACGCAAATTCGGACTGAAAGTTGTATGTTGGTCCGCGGTTCGGTTGAATATTGAAAATACTAGAAACACTAGTTTACCCGTGACCGTAAAACTTTCGATAGCCGGCAGCGGTTCATATCCTAAATCGTGTTTAGTGGGGAGCGGGAGGTGAGTGAGGTAACATATTGCATTTCATCTCCTATCGAACAGACCAACAAAACCTGTATCAGCAACAGCAGTAGCTAGCGTCAGGTGTAAAATAGTACTGTGCGATTCCAAGCAGCATGCAAGTTCCTCTACATGGGCATATGAAGAAGTTAAAATCAAATAACATTGTTGGTTTTCTGCTAACGAGTTTTATTCAATAACCTTGGCATACATGACTATTCAGAACATATAATGATATTCTGCATTAAACTCAGAGCAGAGCACATTTGCCAGATTAAGAGTTAATAATTTTCTATATTTTCCATAATGATTTACTATCTTGCTAATTATGTGGATATTGAATTCTAAACCTCGCAAAGGTGCAATACTGTTCGTGAATTTGATATGAAGACTATTCATAAAAATAAGTCAACGACTGTTAACTTGGAAAATAATAGTTGTAAACATTTTTCCTCAACAGAATTCCGTATACTTGTGTGTAATTTCATACGCCCTTTCGATTGGTCTGGTTGTGCACCAAGTCAAATGTAAATTTCCCGGAAATGTCTGGAATAATTAAAGGATTATTGGAAGTGATAACATATAAGAGTGGTTTAATTAAATCGATCGACTCCAAATCCCATCCTGATAATATTTCCAAAATTGAAGCTTTTTTGATAAACCTGTCGACCTGCTCTGGCCTGTGAAGTTTGTATTGAAATTACTATGGAAAAACTAACAAACATTTGCATAGGCTACGATTAGGTACTCGGCATCTTAACATACGGGAGTTTTTGCTTTTGTTCTTGCAATAAATTTGTTCAACTTTTACAAATTCAGCTTTAATTTTAAATCACAATATCTGGCAAATTTGACAACGTTTTTGTATGAAAATTGCACTTTGCGGTATAGATTAAATGATTTTTTCTTCGGTCTACACAGTTTAAAATAAACATTTGAATGACATAAACATTATAACAAATGCTAGAATCTCAAAAACACCACAATACAGGATAGGGAACGGCTTAATCAGTGGTGACTATTTTAATCAGTTGTTACGACATAGGTCATATGTAATTTTCGTTTTGTGATACACAAATTTGACATAAAATCATGCTAGGTTTGGCATATATTCGTGAGATACGTCATGTAAATTTAAGCGAAACATCGCCTAAATCAAGTCTGTTTCATGACAGCTTGCAAACAATTTCATTGTTTATGGTTGCTTTAGCTTGCAATAGAACGAGGGGAAACTTGACGCGTATGTTCAAATTCATCATTATCAACGTAGAACTGCATTTCTCTCTTCTATATCACGTGTCATTTCAAAATGTTGAAAAATGAGAATGCTGAACTGAAGTGAAAGGCAAGCACTAATAATTTTCGTTTAATTGAAGAAAATTTCTTTATTCATACACCAGTGGATTGTAAAACTTACATTGAACTTGGATTGAAAGCTGAATTACGTGAACTTAGTATAAGTAGGTTTTTTTTCTACTTAAAGATGACATTCTTTTGCTCCCAAACAAATCTGAATTTGAACAGATTGAAAATTTGGGTTTCCCTATCGGGGTCCTCTAAAACGGATAGCAAATGCTTCAATTCTTCTGATCATTTCAGTAAGAATTACGCAACATTTAATCCTGCGGTAGTGTTTGATTTTATATCCGAGCCCGCCCCCTTTATGAACTTTGCTTCATACTGCATTTACGTGACCCTTTTATTGACAGACTATACTACTCAACGCAAGAATATAACATAGGGGACGAAGTGAAATGATTTCAGTGTTAGACATCCTTCTTTCTTAGCGTTTCAAGCTTGTTGCTCTCACAGTTTCACAGTTATTAATTTAGAGCTTTCGATGCCAGGTACCTACCATTTTTGCATAAGTATGATTGTGTGGTACAGTGAGTCGAGAAATTTTCCCAAACAAAAAAATTCTAAACCAGACCGGGAATCGAACCCAGCCACCAATATTGCACATGAATTGACTGTGCTACACGGCAAAGATCCGTGAACTGCAGTCATGAATTCTGGAACAAACAAACACCGTGAACTGAATCACGCTATTGTGAACTAAATGACGTTTAAAAAGAAAAGTTCTTAAAACGTGATCACGGTCTGTTTTCATTTGGGGAACGCATTTTTCTGTGTAGGTCGCTGATCTTTAGCGAAAAATGTTCATACCGTGAACTCGGATTAAATTGATCAGTGAAAAAAATGATGAACTAGAAAGCAATGAATCTTGACAAGAACATGTCCAACTAAAGTTTTGAGACGTTTCGTGGGGAGAAAAATATACCTGTATGAAATCGCAAATTTGATAAGTTAGTTTCGAAGGAACCATTTTAATATACTTACATGCTTTATATTTTTCAATTGATTCCGCTTGCGAATATGAAGAATTAGAGCGTCACAAAAAGTGGTCTGTTCTTGATTGATAATAATTCAGTCATTTCTCATTAGATTGCAGACATTTTTGCTCTATCCCATTGGAAAAATTCCTTACATTTTGCATTGTTCAATTGTTCAAACTTTTTATTTTTTTCGGGTCGTCCCCGGCGTAGTGGGTAGCATCCATATCTCTCACGCCAAAGTCACGAGTTCAAATCTTATCCCCGGACCAGTTACAAAAAAGGTATTTGAGTTACTACGACGGGAAATTAACCAGCCCATGGCTAAAAATCTCGATAATCAAGGAATAAAAAAAATCATTTAATATTTACTTACACACTTTCGGACATTTACTCAAGAAAGAGCCTTGTTTTATAATTATAAAAATTGATGAGTTCAAGGGACTTTTCACAAGTATTTCAAACAAAGACTTTATAATCGTTCATCAATCGGATTTGGGCTGAAGTTTGAAATGGGAAAATTAATCAGACCCACACTATTTTCTGTGCGAATCTAACCTAGGATCCAGAACTTTTCATACTAGAATTTTAGTGTACGTCATATTCAGAAGCATTCCAACCTTACCAATAAGACCAAGGCCCGGGTGGCCTCTGCTATACACAGAAGTTGTCTCCATTCTATTCGGTCTATGCCATTTCTTCAGCCCCGCAGTTTTCGGAGGGTCCACTGGGACGTTCTACTTGATCGATTCACCATGCTCGTTCCGCACTTCTTCTCTTTTGTGCCCGTCGAGCCGTTATCGAGAATCATTTTAACTGCGCTGTCGTCCGAAATTCGTATGGCATGTCCAGCGCACCGCAATCGACCAATTTCTCTACACCAACTGATGGAATTCATGGTTCATTAACCTCCTCCACGCTCCGTCTTCCATCTGCACTTCACCGAAGATCGTACGCAACACCTTCCGTTTGACGAAACCTCCACGAATAATGTCCATGTTTCTCGACCATGGAGGACTACCGGTCTAATTAATGTATTGTAGATGGCCAACTTTGTAACTCGGCAAACTTTGTTCGATATAAGAGTCCTTCAGAGTCCAAAGTGGATCCAGGCTTCATTAACACTTACCAATTCCGCATCAGCAAGTCTAAACAATATTTCGAAGTGCTCTCGCGTTTGTGTTTTTGGTCAGGAGTGATCATGCCCGGCACCCAGCGGCAGGATAACTTTTTCGCATGCAGAATCTCGCCCAAAATATGGCGTGTGCGCTCAGTACTAATCTCTGTGGCATCTACGATCTCACGCACCTTCACTTTTTGATCAAACAACACCATTTCATGAACTTTTTTTTTCCATTGTCCTCTGTAACCGCATCGGAGGGCCTGCCGCTGCGGACATGATCGGTAGTGGAGTTGCGGCCATCATGAAACTCTCGCTTCCAATATTTACCGGTCTAGTCTGACGAAGCATTTTTCCCACAATACTTATCAAACTTTTCTTATTTCCTTTGCCATTTTTCCTCTAATGCTAAAAATTTTGTTTTATGAGTGAACGAAAATCGTTTTTATCCATGTTCTACATGATGCCAAAACACGTCATCATCAATCAGCTCTCAAAAACAAATTAAGGGCAGTATTGCACTGAAATTTGGCGTGTATGCCTAAATACGAACGCACAACAAGTCACCTTTTTTGCAGTAGCACCGCATTTTGACGGTCAAGGAGGTTACTTTTCAACCTACCTACCAAATATCTAAAGAATACTTCTCTAGATTCCGATTTTATGCAACCAATGTCACCGTTTTATTTGGAATCTGAGATATTATTTTTAAACAATGCTTAATGTTTGCGCTATCTTTTTTAAGTAACGACCAAATCCAACGAGAACTTTTTAACGATTATTTCCCAGAAATTGGATCGCAGTTTATGTAGGACTCCAGTTTAAGCATGATGTTCTTTATTTAAATATCTTGCTAACTATTTTGAGCATAGGGTGGCAAAACTTTGGCAGAACCGCCCATTGGAATCGCAGTAAGCTTTGACCACGGATGATTGTTTTTTTCGCGAGCTGTTACTTTATTTCTGTTCATTTGTAAGCGCTCTATAGTAGGATACCAAGGCTAGTTATCAAGTTATTCGGTCCTGCTCGGGTATAACTTTGTTTCTTACTTCACAAGCCATCATATTCGAAATTATTTTTACATGCTTTTATTGAAGTTCAATAAATATGCGATGTGTTGTGGAGCTGAACCAGCTGTGGCTGAAAGGCTCCTAAATAAAGATAAATAAATAATAATAATATGCGATGTGTATTTGAATGCTGATGAGAACAATGACATAAATACTCAAATTTTAAGGTCTACGATCGTTGGAAACTGCCCTTTTCTCATTTCTATTTCTCACTCCTTAACCGAAATTCTCTCTTCCTATTGCAGGTCGGCCGCAACCTTCGGTCAAGTGGCTTATCAACGGTACGCTGGTGGACGAACAGTACGAACACAATTCCGGGGATGTAATCGAGAATCGGTTGCTCTGGCCGGCGATTCAACGGTCCGATTTAAACTCAGTATTCACCTGTCAGGCAACTAACACCGAGCTAGTGGAACCAAAAGAGAGCAACTATGTGCTGGATTTATTCCGTGAGTATTATTAGACTCCGACAATTCATCCCATTTTATGGTCCATTTTGATCTGTTGTTTAAGGAAGAAAATAATTTCTCAACACCAGGATGAGAAATTGTTTCCTTCCTAAGACAACTTCATACGTCATTGCTTGTTTTTCGTGATTTATATAAGAACATAAAAATTATTTTAAAATGTTTACCTAATAGGTTACATAGATCTTTACTCCGCATTTGGGATAATACCAAAATAACAATCATAATGTAAATTTATCTGGTTTATTATTAGTTCTTTTCTTACTGGCACCCCAGTGGGTCTGGGTTCAATCCCAGTCCACGTCGGTGGTATTTCTGAGGCGAAAAAATCTGGTCACGTCTTCCTTCGAAAGGGAAGTAAAGCCGTTGGTCCCGGCTCATAGTCATGAGTCGTAAGGTAGGGTCCAGGTGGTGGAGTCGTCTCCCTGGCATCTGTGATTGCCACCATGTGAGGAAATAGGCCGACGGAAAAAAAAAATCATTAGTTCCTATTGTTCAGTCATGATGAATTTGATTGACATAAACATTAGAGAAAAAGGCCAAAATCACAAAAACACCACAATATAATATTCTGCATTCTTTTCACCTATTAGCGCTTATTGATCTGTTGCGATGTTTGCGCTTTGAATTATATTCAAGGTGCAAAATTGCACAATTTTTTTTAAATTGTGTGACTTAACCATCGTATTTATCTCATATGATTCTTCATGATTTTTTTTTTTTAAACCTGAACAAACAGTTTGTCATCAATTTTATCTTCCTCTTCCAAATAAATCGAAAACAGTAGACTGTGGAAGTATTAAGTCAAGAAAGAGTTGTTTATTTTATTAATAGGAATAACTTTGCTGAAATCAAGTCTACAAAAGGTGATCGTGAAAAGTTTCATCTTGTTGCCTCCTGTACGGATGATTTCCTAACTATTTGTCAATATGAATTCATTGAGCTTATTTTAGGAATAAACTTTGCTCAAGACATGATCTGCCGAAAGCTAATAACTCCAAAATTATGGAATTGGTTTGAATGGATTAAGTTTCTAAGCAGTTCGTCGTTGCGCCTTCCCAACTGCTAAGCCACAGCAACAACGCGCGCGTCAACTGAACGAAACAATGCAACGTTAAAACATATTCAACACTCAAACAAACTTTTTATCTGTGAATATCGAATTGGTAATCCTAAAAAGTATAGATTTTAGATGGTAAGCATGATGCGCGATTGAATTTAAGCCTTCTTATCAGCCGTCTTTGGAAACAGGTCACTTCACTTCTGATAGTTGCACCTTAACGGCTGGATACAAATCCATTGCTGGCTCCTGTTGCTACACAGAAAAAAATCTTTTAATAAAAACTACCATTTTACCCGACTATGCCTATTTTCAAAAATACCATGCAATTTCAGTCAAATTTACTACGTTTATGGTACAACCTTCAACATTTATTGTGTATATGACAGACCTCATATTGACATCAACCGCACCATGGTTGATCTAATCGCAGGGATGGTAAAATCGAACGCATTTATAGGCAGGTAAATATTGTTGGTGTTTACGCTTAATTTAACCCTCGAAATGGCCGTTTCTACTGCGGTTTTTTTTTGCGTGGAGGCTGCCTAAGAACTGTATGGATAATAAGTTATTTACAAATTTTTCTTTCAAATTATTTAAAAATGTTTCATTCATACAAATTGATAATTTTTTATTGTTTTCGTTTGGCAGACCGGCAGAAAATAAAAATATCCTTTCACGAATTTGGGAATTTTTGATCGAACGCTTTTCATCAAGTTCCGGACAAGTGTTTCATCACATCTTTTGGACGTCTTAGTCCATATTTGTTTGTACTCCTGTATATTCTCAGCTGCTTCACCAGTCTTTTCGAAAACCCTCTTTACAATAGTGAAATATCGATGAGCCGGAGGTAAGGGTAATTTGGCGGATTGGCATCTTTCTCATTTCGTATACACTTTTCCCCAAACCGATTGAGAGTTGTTTTGGTGTAATGCATTGACGCCAAATCCGACCAAACCAGTGTAGGGGTTCTATGGTTCTGATAAAAAGGCAACAACTTCTTCTGCAGACACTCAGATCGATAGATTTTCGCATTGATTGTTCCGATAGTGTAAAATATGGTAGACTTTATACTGCAGGCACATATTGCTTGCCATACCAGCAATTTTCGACCAAACTTATCTTGAATCGACCTGGCTGCATCACTTACATTCTCCCATACGACGGCCGTGTAATATTGTGGATATGGAAAGTTTTTTTAATACAATTTCCGTACCCTTTGCAGCTGTGCTTTGTTACTGTTCAGCACTTTGTTTGGCGATTTTTGGCTTCTTATAGGTCTTCAAGTTGTTCCATTTCTTGATACGTTCAATCATTCCAACGCTTCAGCGCGCTGGTTTCCTCTATATTGGCCAAATCACGTATTGACATTGATTTGTTCTTCCGAATTCCGAATTGAATCAGAAGACTCCCACTTTCTGATCAAGTTTATGTCTGAAAGATGTCATCATGCCTCTTCCTAACAGTTTTTCCGAAGAACAGTGTTCTCCAAACTTTGTTGTGATGAATTTTACATACGCGTGTTGAATTCCGAAGCGCTTCGCCAAGTATCGTATAGTTACACCATTTTCACGTATCCAGGTGTCTAAAACCTTAATTTTTACGTATTTTTCAATGAGTGACATTTTTAAAACGAAGAATATAAACCGTGCAAATGAGTATGCTTTGATAAACACATTAAGACCATTAAAAACAAACTCGTACAATGCAAATGAACTTGGATAGCTTATTTTCAATACATTACTTATTTCACAACAGTCGAAATTTTTCAAATATAGATTTAGCACTCTACCCTTGCCCTTAAACCAAAATAAAAAAAAATCTTGCAGTTTAAAAATCTATAATGCCGCTTAAACGTTAATTTACATAGAATGTTAATGAGTGTGTAACTTTCCCACCCTCTAATGCAGAAACCACAATAATAACGATGAACAAGGCCTGTACAAAAGACGATGAATTTTCGGACTAGAATATTTAATTGTTATTGTTGTAAGCAAGGCAAAACTCATCACTCATGACTAGAATTAAAAAATCAAATGTTTAATACGCAGCATTTTTGTGAAAAGTAATTTTCAGTAAAGTTGTAAAATAGACCAAACTCAACTGTCAATATCCACGGGTGTAAAATTTTACACTTTTAAACTGTATTTGCAGCTTTTTTGTGGCATTATAAGAGAATGGGTCATTGTATGAAAGCGTACTGTTTGCCCTCAGCTATGAAATAATACATTCTCACATTCTTGTTTATTCTGGTGGCTTTCAGCCACCTGAAATTGTTTATCAGTAAGCTTTTCTACACTTGTCAAATGTGATCTTTAAATGCTGTTTTTATGGATTGATAAACCTAAACAGTTTGAGAGAAAAAATTTAATTTTTACTTCATCACAAGCACGAATTTGAAATGCTAGATTTACTTGAAATTCATGGAATATTTCATGTAAATTTAAGCAACATATGGTTTCAATTAGGTCTGTTGTTTACGCTTGCTTTGAGATTCAATGAACGAGGGAAAATTTTGCACGTCTGTTAAAATAAATTAATTTGTTTTTCTGTGTTATTATGTAATAAGTAGGGTACGGAACGGGTTTAAAGCTGTTCGAGCGTCACATGAGACATTAGATGAAGCTGTATGTGAACTATAAATAGAACTACAAATAATCAGACGTTAATCCTTCTGCTTATTTCTTATCTATCAGAACTTACCATCAAAAACGAGCATTAGACTCAAAACAATTCATAGCGATGGAATTAAGTTCCCAATTGTAGGGACTTATTAAAAGCATGTGGATCGCTTCCCGATCAAGAAAATGTTTGCTTCAGCCCTTAACCTGTATATAAATTAACAATATTTTATGAGTGCGAGCTCGTGCATGTGTTAGAATGCAAAATGAAATAGGCCAGTTCACGATTTGCTGCTAAAGTCAATATCCTCAACCCACTCCTTCATTTTACCCATCCGCTCTCGAACAAAATCAACCAAAACTTGCCGATTGCTATGATTCAAAATTTGACTACTAGCAGTTTATGACACAGACGTACACAACCAAACTTTTAGTCTTTAATTGGCTTTAGATTGGCAATGTGTATTTCTTATTTTAGTTTTTCTCACGGTAATGCTAGACAAAGCGACTGTGACGACACACGTTTAAAAACAAACAGATGTTAGAGACAGTAGGCTTCACGTTACAAGACCGGTGTGCTATAGCCATGGTTAACAAAGAAGAGAGGAAAAATGAGCACACTCAAACGCAACTGTGGTGCCATATTTGCCGCTCAACAGCGAAGGATTATTTATTGTTGAGTACTGTTGGAAAAGCCCGAAACGTATTTTTTCATTGCATATGATCTGGCATAGATGATGGATAATATAATCATAAGGATATATCAACTTCGAAAAACTGTTTAAAAAAAACATTAAATCAATAAGAATCATCTAAATACTAAATAAATTTTAACTCATTGTTCAACATTACATTCTGTCTAGATGTGAGAGAATGCGATGAACACATTCTTTCCAGTACACACGATCAAATGCAATATACGTCTATCTAGCCTGATAGATAGAGTTTATGTTCGTATCATTAAATGTGAACTGATTTGGAAAATGTAAGAGTTTTAGACCTACTTCCTAACAACTTCCCTAACCTATAATCATTATAACCAAATTTTCAACCCCAACCTAAACCCTAACGGAAGTCACTCTTTGTCAACTACAGTGAATTTGAATAAAACTATGCAGAGCAAATGAACGAAGCCCGAAATAATTTAATTACTTGAAAACAAACTTCCAAGCCACCAAGACCCTACTAATATCACATCATTGCAGATCAGTGTGAGATTTCGAACGAACCAACCTGAACAAAACCAAACCCTTTAAATTAATGTTTGGAATTCAAAAAATGAAAAAATCAAATGGATCCATATCCATATCATTTTTCTTTCAAACACAAGAATTGTGAAATACCTCACGATAATTTCGTGTCATTTTGCTGAGCCATCACTACCATCATCTCGTCGATTTACATGCTCCCTTGGATCGAATCCAATAAGAGGAAGAAGACGCACCTGGGATTCATTTTTATCATATCCGATTTCCACCTCTTCCTTTGTTTTTCTTCCCCTGGAGGATGATTGTCCAATCCAAACTCGCCTAATGATTTTCCGTTCGAAAAGCACTCAGGCGAACAAGAGTCCATTTGCTCCGTCACTGAAGAGTTCTTCCTTCTTTCATTCACTATCCTGAAAGTCCCGATCCAAATGATGGCATAACACTACTTCAAAAGAGCTGCGTCCCCGTCACCGGTTGGAAACCTACCCACCAAATAAGAACCTTTATAGAAACCGACCTAACCGGGTATTGATTTCGGTGCGATATCATTTCCTTTGTTTTTGGCTGAAGGCCGGGTGGAAACCAACTCCACCCTAACCTCACCACATCCAAGCAACCAAGTTTTTTTTTCGTCCGGAAGCTGAAAGAAAACCGGAATAATGATGAGGACACTTTGGAGTGTGTTTCGCTTCGGAAATTGTACCAAGAAACGGCTCTGGAACTGAAACGAAAAACAGAGAACATTAAACGGGATGATTGGTCGTTGAGAGTTAACTAAGAGAACCGGACTGTGTTTTTTTTTTGGATCTCTGGTTCCAAAGAAAAAGTAGAAAGGCAAACTGTAATACGATTCAGCGCAACCAATGGACAATGTTGTGAAAAGAATGTTGCTGATTTTAGACTATTATTGTAAAATGTAACGATGTACCGACAGGATGTTCGGATATCATTTGCATTAGGGCTTCGTGTAGGAAATGTATGTCGGTCGTCTTTCGTACTGTGTCCTTCGGTGGCTAAATACATACACTTGAAAATTATTAACACAGCAAGTAGACTGTTACAGGATGTCAATTTGAATTAATTATGTAAGTATTATCTGATTATGAACGTGTGGTGGAGTTTTCATATTCAAATTCCGGCACAAGCTAATTGCTTGAAAAAATTCCATTCAAAGTACACATAAGAAGATTAAAAATCTTTCAAATTTCAACTAACCAATAACCAATTTAATATTCTAGCAAAATTAATCTATTTCTTGATAAAATTAGGTATATGCATTTATAGGTTCCCGAAAGAATCAAATGAGTCCAACCTTTTCTCGGTCACCTTATCAAATCCCTTTTACATTTGCTTTTTGGATTGTTAATCGTGTGGTTTAAAATGCGTTATGGCAGATTTTTTTTCATAAAATAAATTGGCCACTCTTTCCCCTGCAGAGCACTGAACATAAATATATTCTATAACCTTTCTAATGGACCGCCCATATGAACAGCATCCTTACTACTAAATTGAATCGATCTAAAATGTGTGAAACACCTTCACATTTTAAAAGTTGCGCCTACTAGATGCTTACTGTTGGTTTAAATAGGTCAAAATCTGCTACAAACGTTTCAGAAACATAAAATTTGTTTTCCCAATGTAAAACTAATAATACACTTTGTGAGTGGTCCCAAAAACGTTCGTACTGTTGTTTCAAATGGGGTGAAAGGATTCTCAAGTTTTATTTTAATTTCACCTTGTTTTCTCAATGAAAACCCACAAGTACATGTTTTGAGTGAATCTAACCGCATCCTTATTATAGGTTTAAATCGGTTCTAAAGTGTTAAAAACCACCATCACATTTTTCATCCTTAATGTTCTCTCAAGAGGAACATAATGTAAACCTTGTGTTCTTATTGAAATAAACTTTGTGAGTTGGATCGACCGATTCTACACATTGAGGATGTATATTAGTCCTAAACATTAGCTGTTGGCTCTCTGTGCTTGGGCGAACAATCATTCTCATGCTCATGCTCAATGTCTCTCTCTCTCTCTCTCTCTTTTATTTTTGTTAGAAATTTTTTTAATCAGTTCGTTTATTTGTTAGGCTCAGGCGTGTGTAACATTTTACGGAGCCGATATTCAATATTGTTGTACAAAACAAATTTACTTTTTGTTATTAGTAAAAGAAGGATGCCAATTACTCGTGGCTAGCTCGAGGTTAATGGGTCACATTATCGTATGGAAAGGGCTAGGTAGGCTTTTGGTTTCCGACATCTACTAAATCCTCGATCCCTGTAGTCCCTTTCAGGAACTAAGCCGCAGATGGGTGACCACAGCTTGCTGGGCAGGTACAAGTAGCACGGAAACAAAAGGATAGTATAACTGGGACACAATGCTCGGGAGTTTACTAGAGTGGAAGGGGGGTGATGACATTACACTCTTAGATCAGACAAACAAAGGAATTCGTAAATCGCTTGCATGTAGGGAAGATCAAGCATTCCCAAAACATCTCTTATCTCTCGGAAGGGTTGGCTACCTTGGATCACTAGGGTATCCAATAGTCGTGCTCTGGAGGCATCATTATCCGGGCAATGCAAAACTGCGTGAGCAATGTCATCATAACCGGTTCCGCACCTATATAAATTGCTATCGACGAGGTTAATTCTATAGAGATGTGCGTCTAGCGAGTAGTGGTTGGACATAAGTCTTGACATCACACGAATGAAACCGCGACTTACATCCAGATCTTTGAACCACGATCTCGACGAAACATTTGGAACAATGGAATGTAACCACCGCCCAAGAGAATTAGTTGTCCAATCGTTTTGCCAACTTTGAAGAGAACTCTGACGTACTAATGGGAAAATTTCATCATGTGAAATTCTTCTTCCAAAAATCTCGCCTTCTTGTGTGCCCACCTTTGCTAGAGAGTTGCCTGGGATTGAGCAATGTGAGGGGATCCATACAAAGGTAATCTTAAATGATCTTTCGACCAACGCACACATCTACTCTCTTATTTTTGTAAGAAAGTAAGATGAGTGCCTCACTGTTTTCATCGACTGCAGGGCCTCGATAGAACTGAGACTATCTGAGAAGATGAAATAATGGTCTTTGGGCATGTCGGAAACTATCCCCAATGCGAAATTGATTGCTGCCAGCTCAGCAACATATACGGAACAAGTATTTTTGTTAGCTGTTTTGTTTTTTCACTTCCTATGTAACTGATTAAGATCCCCTTGTGTACAATCTTCAATTTCAAATGTGAATTGCTTCAGATTTTCTGACATACTCGGAAACAATTGTGACATTCGACTATGTCGTCCTGTAAACTACTACTCCTGTGCTACCAAGCCAATCAAAACTAGAACAAGATTACCATAAGAGCTTCATATTGTTCAGATTTTGTTTCACTAAAAACTTTCTTAATAACGATGCACACTACCATTCAAAAGTATCACTTCGAAGTGTATTGCAATACATACTTGAATTTAGTATCGACTCACCGAGAACAGTACAATCTATAATATCATTATTGTGGGTGTCCCACATCAAATTGCAGCACGGAAAAAAACGCTGTAGAAAATTATCTAGGATCGGTCACTTTTCAAACTTTAAGACAACATAATATAACCTATTGGTAAGCTTTTGGCATATTTATTCCATCCAACTTCAATACCATAACCGTACGCTCGCAACTTACGCTTAACTCCACTCATTAGGTTCTGTACAACATCTAGCTGCAGCTTTTTCTGTACGGAAACCCTCTTCTTCTTCATTTCTTCCTCAGATTTGATCACCTTGGGATGCTCTCGAAGTGCCTGCTTCATAATAGCCCAGTATTTTTCCATGGGCCTTAGTTCCAGTGCGTTGAGGGGGGTCATGTCCTTGGGTACGAAAATGTCCCCGTTGGCTTCGTACCACTTCAGGTCAATATTTGAATAGTGGCACGAAGCTTGATCCGACCAAAAGATCGTAAGACCCTCGTGTTGCTTCAACAGAGACAACAGACGCTTCTGTAGACACTCCTTGAGGTATATCTCCCCGTTTACAATCCCGGCAGCCAAGAACGGCGCACTCCGTTTGTCACATGAGCAGAACGCTTGCCATATCGTGTATTTCTTGGCAAACTTTGTAAGTTTCTGCTTCCTTGCTTCCTCCGGGACATCAAATTTATGCTGGTCGGTTAAGTTTGTCGACCTTCTTCTTCCAGACCTTTTCCGGAACATCCAGACTTGCCGACGAAAATTTCAGGTCAAGGATCTGCTTGACATCCGCATTAATGTACGTCTCGTCGTCCATTACTATGCATATCGGCTGCACCAACCACTCGCAAAACAGCTTTCTTGCGTCCATGAGGTCGGTCGCCTTCGCATTTCTTCCACTGCCAGCTTGCTGCAGGGTGGCCTGGGTCTCTTTGAACGATTTTACCACACGGAACATGGTCAATTTCCAGCTGTTTCACGATCCACCTGTGGGGCTGGCCTGAATTTTCCACGAATGCGTCGATTATTTTTTGACGAAGCACTTCTTACTTGGAAGCCATCTCGATACTATTTGACAAATTGTGACGAAATTTGGCACATGTAAGAACAACACTCTAAGCTAATTTTACCCAAAATTAAATTAATTTTCAATCATGCAATAAACAACAGTTAAACACAGAAGAAAGTGTTGCATTTTTTCGAGTAAAAACTTTATGGTCGTCCAGCTTTTGAGTTTATATGAATTCCCAAAACATTTTCGCTGAACTTTAAAATCATATGTTCAGTTGTTTCTTTTACAGCCAGATGGCCATTAATTCATTCATTAAAGGACTGTATCATGAATTATGAGTACACCTAAAAATGGCTGTTTTTGAATATGTTTTGTATATTTTGCAACTCAAATTCATTTACATTGTTTATTGACCATCAAAAAAGCCCATTACATCAGTATTCATTGAGGTTTTAATAGATCTGGCCAGCTGTCGCACCTTCTTCTTGTTCCTCATGAGGTTTTGCCTAACCGTTCCGTCGATGGTTTTGCTTACGTTTACGCAGTCTTTTTTGAATTTGATGATGTCTTCTGCTCCTCTACCCTTCTTCCGCAGCTTTCAATACCCAAAATTTCTCAATGGGCCTTGTTTTGCGGACAATTTGCAGGATGTATCGCCTTTTTCACAAGTTGGACATTGTTCTCTTCATACCAGTCCAAGGTGGCACTCGCATAGTTGCAGGATGCCAAAACAGGCCAAAACAGTGTCAATCCTTTGTGTTTTCGGATTAGTGGCAGAATTCGTTTCTGCAGGCATTCCTTCCCGTTCATTTCGGCGTTCATATTTGCGGTAGTGAAAAAAGATGTAAAATTGTGCCCCTGGAAATACCCTGTAATCCAATTTTACGTACGTCTCGTCATCCATGCTACTGCACATACCATTTTGCTCAAAACGTCGTTGTACAGCTTCCGAGCCCGAGTTATCACGGAATCCGCCTGAAATTGGCTGCGTTTCGGACATTATTGTTTCCGGTACGTCTCCAGGGAATTCGCTCCTTTACGCGTTGGACCATTCCAATCGTCGTTCCACACTTTTTTCTTTTTTTTCTTTATTATAGAGACTTTTAGCCTCCTGGGCTAGTTCGTCTCTTAAACCCACACTTTTTTGATCTCTGCAATCTCTGCAATCTCTGATGCAAATCTCATTTTATCCATCAAAAACTTTGCAAATTTGTTTGTCCAAATTTGAGCTTGACACACCTGTTTTTCTACCACGGCCGGGTAAGTCCTTCACCGCACAGACACTAACGCATTCTTCTTTTGCTTATCTTCTTAGCGGCAATCCCTTTTTAGTGCAGTACTTGGTTTTCGCTTTTCTTCCGTAAAAACTCGCATTGTTCCGCTTGAAGTAAAACTTTAACTTATAATGAAGGTTTTCGTTTGTTTACAAGGCAAGCAACACATTGATTTTAAACAGCTGTCAAAATAAGTCATAGTTTACATACAGTACCTCAACGGTGTACTCATAATTAACGATGCAGTCTAACGATGCCTCAACTCCTATTAACAGCGAACTATGTAAACTCCTGGCAGATGTTTATATGGTAAATGAGTTATTTTGGGAGTTTTCCGGTGGTTTCGATAACTGCTTCCATGGATCATCGTTAAATAAGTGAATCAAAGAGAAGGGCATGTGAAACATTAAATGGTATTTGCAAATCACAAATTAGACAATAAAGCAAGTAAAAGGCTATAGACTTGTAGTCCGCACATAAGAGAGAAATATCTGTGTTCCATCCCAGGACTCCAGGAGACTTCTCAACGAATGAGAGTACATAAAATTTTAGCTCTGTCACTCCCAACGATTCACGCAGTAGAATATAGTAGTTAATCACAAATTACTATCAGCCAGCAAAAAACGTAGTTTTTCAATAGCGTGAACATTTTTTTATATCGAAATTTTCATATATTTAAATATTATTTACAAGAATTATCCAGTATGCTGTGAAAAATCGTTCAGAGTTTTAAATTCTGAATCTCTACAAGAAGCAGAATCTAACTTACCATGCTCTAGCATAAGAATCATAATGATAGAGTCTTGCTCAATTTCCAATCATTCAGATTCCCACATTTTGAATCATAACTTAATTTCTTACATTGCCAAATTGATCAAAGTCTCTAGTTTTTGTTATGTTTTAATATTCAATTCGCTTACCAAAGCTAAAGGTTCAATTCGCATCATCACTGTATTGAACACCGGCCCCATAATTCAAACCATGTTCTGCAATCCACAAATTACGCTTCACTGCATCCCATCATTCTTACTGTCAAATTCTCACCATGTCCTCTCTTTTTCTCTCCACATCCTGCTATGTTCCTGCTCGAACGAGGATCCAACGGTAGTGAAACCATTGAGTGTGAAGATAATAAACCCCCCGACGCCATTAGTAGCTGATCGACGGTACGAGCTCGCCTGCGAAAGCGTTGGTTCGAAGCCAAACGCAGTTATAACCTGGTACAAAGGGAAGCGGTCGTTCAAGAAACAAAAGGTTAGTAGAATTGCTCTGACTGTCTTCACATATAACATTCCTGCAAGCATTTATCACAATCCTAAAGCAGCCCAGCGGATTTTGTAGGAATAGGTCTATGCATATAGCAAGCAAGTGTGGCTTAGCTGACAGGTTGTCGATATCTAAAGTATTGAAAGCTCATTGGAAATCTTAGGCTTTGCAATCTGTTCTGTGTGCAATTCTGAGTGCTTTTTAAGCAAAATGTTCAATAGTTAAGCTGTATGCATACTGGCTCACACAAATAATACGACAAGAACAATGTCGCAGATGAAAATCTTTAAATATTAAGGTACTTTTAACTAGCTTTAACATTTGAGTATGAAAATGATGCAAACCGATAACAAATCGCATCTCAAACAATTGCAAATTCCGTTACATACTTCTAAATTACTTACTATGGGGAAAGCAATCGTTTCGATCACTGTTTATCAGCTTTTTCATAGTCCATTCTAAAAAAAAATTATAAGAAATTTTCTCAGCTAAAACATTCTTTTCTCAGCCAAACTACAGAAGAAATCGTTATTTATTATTTATTGTACTGTTGATCTTTTAACATGTTTAAATGGCTCAATCAGCAACATTATATTGCGCAGTGTTCCAAAGCAGCTACGATTATATGCTCTATTCCATGGTGTCAAAAAACACCTAGATGTTTTGTTTTTTGCAGTAATTTGAAAAGCAACGTTCACCAAAGCAAACAAAAATTAAAAAGGAAGATTTTATAGCAAGCAAACACAATTGACTAGAATTTAAAAAAAAGATTCTCCAACGAACCAAAAAGCAACTTGTTTTCCATACAAACCTGAGCCTCTGGTTTAAATTTGAGTCTGAAAAGTTAACAATTACCTATTTCCAAACCGAGCTGAAGTTTGTGTGGGAAATGTAGCCACGATTTCAGGTGTTTCACCGCTATATGGCGTTGTAAATTTCCAAGTACCGTCAACTGAAAGATGTCTAACAACTTTGTGAATGACCCCAAACTGATTAGAGGAAACCCAAAAAAGTTATGAGCAGTATGTCTTCGTGATATCTAATTGAGGGTGGCAAGCTACACTAACCCGTTTGTGTTGTTGATTACAGTATAGTATTATGGGTAAGATAGGGTAAAGGGGTTTAATGTCAGCTTAGTTCCTTCATTCGTCCATTGCAGGGCTAAATAAATCATAAACCACATAAATTTTATTATTTCCTTCGGTATCTTAGCTGATATGAATTGTAGAGGGTAAGTTTGCTTTGAGCATAGAAAATATTTTTAACACTGCTTCCCGAGGAGGAGAAAATAACATAAGAATACTTTATTTTGATTTTGGTGAGCGCAACATTAAAGGTTAAATACATAAGTAAAATACCTAAGAATAGCAAGCAAAATATCTCTCGAACAACAAAACTTATTTGGGATATCTGGGAATACCTGAGAGGTTTTTCAGGCTAGTCTTACCTCAATTTGGTAATCGCATAACATTGTAGGAACATTTGTATGGTATTATCCTCAGGTATTTTACCACTAAAGCAGTACTCTTAAATACCAAGGCCAATTGTAAAGATATTCGTTCCTGCTTGGTTTCCAGTTGACACAGCATACTGTCGACAAACTTTTCGAAGTATTCCGGATCAATATGTTTCCAGTCTATTCCGTGAGCATCGAAGTGGTTATTTTTGTTGATTCCCGATGTCTTGTCCACTTTATCGTCCAGATAACCCCACAGATTTCGAGCATTTTGATTCTGATTCAATTGAAGAACGCTAAAGTTTACTTCACGGTGTGATTTGGATCGTGGTCCTGTTGAAAAATGAAGTTGATTCCCAGCCCATTTTTCCAAAGAGACACCTTCAAATTTTCGCAGATCAAGTTAATGTATATATCCGCAAACATGATCCCTTTGATACGTGCCAGACCATGCGAAGGGTTTCCAGACCATAATATTCCCCCCTCCATGCTTCATTGCCTTCTGGATGTATCGATCCTTTTGTGCTTTACCAGATGTATCGATCCTTTTGTGCTTTACCTCTCTGAACTCTCCAGCGCCGTTTTTGTCAGACTAGCGCAAACTTACTCTCGTCCGTCTATAAAACCCGTTTCAGAAGTCTATACCAGCGTACTTTTTGTCAAACTCCAGCACCCAAGTCGAGCACTCGGCACTGAAGAAGTCTAGGGGTCGCAAATGAAATATAGCAAGCAAGTGTGGCTTAACTGTCAAAGGATAAGCTTTTTCTAGTTAAGCTTTTAGAATACACACTGAACCAACTTGAGCGGAAAATACCAAATCTACGCTGTTAAACTGTCAAAGAATTCAGTGCAGCCAAAATTAAATCTGCCAACAACGTTGTCCTGAGATGATTTTTATAACCTAGAAAGATAAAGTATTGACGTAAAAATCTTGCCGATCTCTCTTACCATTGGCGAGTAATTAACGATTTTCTCAAAATTAGGCCCTTTTCAAATGTGTTTTATTCAATTTAAAAAAAATCCTCTATCTCTAGTTTTAAAATATAATATGCAATAAAAAAAACATTCAAATACTGTTTAGAACAATTTTTTTTTGGTTTGCCCCAACTAGATGAACCAGCATTTGTAAAAGGCCTATTTTGTTTACAAGAACGACAATAACTTTTGTTTGGTACATGCAATAGTAACTTCGATTGACACCGTAGAGGCGTTAATAGGAGGAGACAACTTTTGCTGCTATAATTCATAGAATGAAAAAGTTACATAAAAAATTAACTTTATGTAGGTCTTTGCCAAGAGAAAAATGCTCTATTCGATCATATCAAAACATACAGGAAAAATTATATCATCAAAGTTGCTTGAAATTATTTTTTCTACAACTATTACGAATACTGTATGCCTTTATTTCTGCAAACAAAAAGTTAGATTTTTGATTTCTCTGAAAATAAGGACCTCCCTAATTTTCATTCACACCAAAAGAAGCGCCTTGTTATTATAAACAACTTTTGCTCCAAAACTTCAAACTTAGGCTGAAAATGTATCTTTCCAGCTAAAGCTGTGCATTGACCAAAGCATGAGCAAAGGTAAAACAAAGTGCATTACTCTTTATCTCTGAAAGAGAAATGCATGTGCGGCTTTCTGTCTCTCGTGCTGCTATGAAATCTCTTACACGTTCGTTTTGTGCGCTCTTCTGAAACAGGAGACGCACACTTGAAAACACTTGTCTATTTTGCACTGCTCTGTGTATTTTGACAAACGCTAGTCACCAGTTCTTAAACACTGAGGATGTATGCTAGTCCCAACACAAGTAGCACACAATAATTAAAACTGGTTGCAACAACTTGATTGTGACATAATTGAGTCACAAAGTAGCCACTTTCACTGATGTATTACACGTGTGCTACTAGAGAAGCATCATCTGTTAGTTCTCTAAGTAATACCAACAATCAATATGCAACTAGCAATTTGAAAATGGTTCACTTTTGTAGAACCCCTTGGTCCGAAGTACACCTTGAAGCCAGTACCTTGCTGTACATATTTACGCCTTTTTTTTTATTTGCTATGTTATTTTGACAGAATATTTGAGAGTGTGTTCGTGTGAGTTCATTATTAGGGGCGTATTATTAAGCTCGGGACCGAGCTTGGGACCGGTGTACTAGTACTGACGGAGCCAAGAAAAAAATCTTAGACAGTTAAATTGTTGGCAAGGTCAAACTTTTGTATGAAGGGTCAAAATCGAACTTGTGGATTCGTAAGCAGAAACACTTACAAGAAACCCACGGAAAGGACAGAGAACCTCCTTCCAATGAAACGCTCTTATTACATGACATGAACAGTAAGCAATAAACATTAGGATTTCCGTCGTAATTGAAAAATAAAATTAAAAAAAAACTATGATTTTCATCAAGGAAAGTATATTTCATGACATGACACCTTCTATTCCCCCGTTTGTAATTGAATGTAATAGTATAGGTATACATCATTGAATATTGGCCCAAGGATCAGATCCATAATTATATGATTTCACATAATTTTTATCGAACGCTTGTAGTGATCCTCAGGAACCCCAGAGCTTGGTTTTAGGTCGTCTACTTGAGTGGCCGTGAAATGGCAAAATAGGTATATCTTTTTCGTCTTACTATCCTGTGACATCCGGTTTACCTCAAGTTACCTAGGACCTTAGAAATTTCTAGTCTACCCGAAGGGCAAGACATTGAGCAGTCCTGAGTAATTCTGAGCAATTATTAGCATCTAGTAATCACTGGATTCATATTGTGATATTGAACATTCCTACCTTTTGTAAAGCTTGGTTTTGACAATGAAATTGCATAATCAAAATAAAAAAGTTCTGCCTTGAAGCGTTACCTTATCAACGTTGTGGTTATCCTCACCCGCTATTTATTAAAGTCGCTTCAAATCGATTATTCGTCACTGCATCAGCAATGATTCCCACAGTCGACGCCGTCGTTGAATGAGTAGTGTCAATCAATCCGTACAATGGGAATATGTGGCATTTAATGACTGGAACGGAAGACGGATCACCTCCAAAAAGAAACCAAGCCGGATCGACCAATCGCAAAACTGGAGTTTTCAATATTTACGGTTGGTCGAACCGGCTTGGTCTAATTTTGGAGATGATTCGTTCGGCAGTCAATAAATTCTACATATTCCATTTGTTTTCCAAATACTACGACCTATCTGGTCTGAAATGAGAGCAGCTTACGATACGATAATAAACCATTTTCCCACACAGTAAACATACTGCAGTCATTGGTTGCCAAGGTTGCCACCGTCACCACCGTCATTCAAGCCAGTGCTGCCAGAATACTTTAAATCTAGTTATAACCTATACAAGTTGATGGAAGCTGATGCGTTCTGAGCAAACGTGAGTTTTATGATCAAATATGAGTGAAGTTGTTTTTTTTTTTTGTTTTCGCACACATTTTTTGGCATGCCCACCACTCTAGTTCTTTGGGGGAGAAAAAAAATCATAGAGTGTGCAAATTTGATGAATCCTGAATAACTTTGTAGACAAGAGTGATGCCTAAAACAGCTGTCTTGCCCCTTGATAATACCCGAGCGATGGTTACCTGTGACAAACCCGGGAAGTTGACACTTCTAGTACATTATCACTGAAACTCAAAAATTTTGTCCGGTGGTACTGTCAAACGTGTCAAACCTAAAAAAAATCTAGCGTATCTTCTAATAAGGTCGGAATGCGGATATGACATGCGATATTGTTGTACGATAAAAAATGTTAATGTACAGTTTGTTAAATTTTACGTTTGCAATGAATACGGAACCAGTGGAAACATAAAAGTGTGTCGTACATAAATTACATCTCGTACTGAAGGGAGGGAGAGTTATTAAATGTGACAATCGGTACAAAATTCTGGATTGCTGAGTGATTCAAAGGGGATGAGGGGCCGATTAGCGTTTCCTAAGGGAAGTGGTCAATCATCAATTGCGCAAGAGTTTCAAGGGATCGTTCGAACATGAAGTCCATTATTTTTGAATATTTGTTTGTTAGCCGTTTAAAGATTTCTGAAAGCGAAATAACGTATAGGAGTAGGGTGGGGCTTATTTGAAAAAAATAATCGGGCACATGTTTTCCCATGTGGAAAATGATCTTTAGGGTCCATCAGATGACATACTAAAATTTCAGATTTTTTCGTTAAGGTTTAGAGGTGCCGAAATGGGCCTAAGTGCAAAATGTCGAACGGTAGCAAATATCGACCAAAACAGATGCATTTATAAGTAAACACGTAATTTTGTGACCCTAAAGGCGAAAATTTTATCGGTTTTGCGGTATCTCTCAACGTTTTTGAGATATAAGCCTCAACAATGAATGTGTTTGCACTTACGCCAACATATTTGAACTATCACAAGCAACATCTTTGCTGTACAAAATTATATACTGAAAAAAAGCAGAGAGAAAGAGAGCGAGAGAAGGAGGGAGATTTAGAGAGAGAGAGAGAGAGAGAGAGAGAGAGAGAGAGAAAGAGAGAAAATGAGAATGTTCTTATAATTGAGAGTGTGGAACATGGATCTTGACATATTTAAACGTGCTTATATATTGAATAATATTGAACTTATAAAATTACATGTCATGTCGAAAACTGAATAACAATAGTACTTTTCTTCAAATTAGCAAAGTTTTGGTTATGAAAATTCACGTTTACAATAAGGTTTCGGGTTTTCGTTTTGAGTTGTTACCATTACAATCTTGAATCAGTCTGATGGCTCTTTCTGTGTGATAGTTTACCTTGCGACGATTACCTGGAATTGCTTGAATTAACTATAATCTTTCTTGGTAGCACTAATGCTATAAGCGTGCAATTCTGTCAGCCTGGATCAATTCATGCTGCTAGGTGGGTGGCGAAAGCATGAATCCTAGAGAGTTTGAGCTGTTTAGTGGAATACCTGTAACTAGAAATCACAAGAAAAAATAGCATTTTCCATTTAATTCCAACTTCCTTTGCTTATCTTGACAAATACGCGTATTTGGTCTACAGTATGCAGACTTCTTCAGTGTCTCGTACCAATAACTCGAGTTGAATTGTTAGTACGAGACACTAACGAAGTCTGCACGTTCATGAAAAATACGCATATCTGTCCAAGATAAGCAAAGGTAGTGGAATTGAATGGAAAACATTTATTTTTCTTCTTATTTCTAGTTGAAAGTATGGCTATTTCAAGCGCAATTCAAACTTTCAAGGAAGGAAACTTCAGGACTTCTGCATAATTGTACGTTTTTGGTATCAATGCTATATTGAGACCTGGTTTTCAGCAACTCGTCCTACGTTGGCACCTAAAATAAATCTTCTATCTATTGATCTCCTGGCTTCAATTCCAAACAATTAATTTGGCTGCTGCAAACGGTGCTAAAAATAAGTTTTCTTCAGACATGTGGTATCTGAGCAAAGAACTTGTTGGTCTCACCATTTCGATGAAAGCTTCCGGATATAGAACGACAGGACCTCGATTAAAGCTAATCTCGGCACGATCGATTAAAGCTAATCTCGGTAATAAAAATCTGCGAGGAAGAGATGTTCAATCAATCAGAGATCTGTTAGAACATCCCATAGCTCAAAACGAAAACCACATCCAAAACCTTATTGTAAACTTTGCTAATTTGAAGAAAAGTACTATTGTTAATCAGTATTCGACATGACATGTAATTTTATGGCAGTTCAATATTAATCAATATATAAGCACGTTAAAATACGTTGAAATAGGTTCAAGATCCATGTTCCACACTTTCAATTATAAGAACATTCTCTCTGAATTGTTGAATTGTTTTTAAATAAATTATCTAATAGATAAATCGTCTCAGCTCAAACCTTTGTAGGGGTAAGTTGCGGGATCATCATCATCATCACCTCTCTCTCTCTCTCTCTTTCTCTCTCTAAATCTCTCTCCTTCTCTTGCTCTCTTTCTCTCTGCTTTTTTTCAGTATATAATTTTGTACAGCAAAGATGTTGCTTGTGATAGTTCAAATATGTTGGCGTAAGTGCAAAACACACATTCATTGTTGAGGCTTATATCTCAAAAACGTTGAGAAGATACCACAAAACCGATAAAATTTTCGCCTTTAGGGTCACAAAATTACGTGTTTACTTATAAATGCATCTGTTTTGGTCGATATTTGCTACCGTTCGACATTTTGCTACTTAGGCCCATTTCGGCACCTCTAAACCTTAACGAAAAAAATCTGAAATTTTAGTATGTCATCTGATGGACCTAAAGATCATTTTCCACATGGGAAAACATGTGCCCGATTATTTTTTTCAAATAAGCCCCACCCTAGTATAGGAGGCAAAAGCGATTCATAATGCGTTTGCCAAACCAGTAATTTAAAGTTCTTTGTGGACAGTAGATTTTATTTTTTTTGTAAAATGTAACGTCTAAATGATCCAAAATTTACACTACTTGTATACTAGCAACATAACTTTAATAATTAGACAGTAGATTTTATTTTTTTGTAAAATTAACGTCTAAATGATCCAAATTTCCACAATACTTGGTATGTCAGCAACATAACTTAATAATGCAAGGTAAAACAAAATCAAAAATAGATTCACTTGTTCCAAATATCGCCGAAAACCCCTCCCCCGCTTCAATCTTTCGCTTCTTACGTGAATTTTGCACTTGAGAAAACTCCGCAAACGAGTCCTGCTTTCAGAAGCAAATAGTTACTTGATCACATTCATACGAGTACAGTAACAATTCATCCGAGGTGTCAAGCCATCGTTCTAATATTAAGTATAGCAATTTTCGGTAATTTTTAACTCCCTCTCGTGAGGGAGAGAGAGGAGTTAACAAAACAGTAAATAAATATATTCGCTTCCGCTTCCGCTTCCTCCCAGAGTAAATGTGAATCTTTTACATAAGGCACCTTAGTAAATAAAAGCAAAAAAGCATTGTTTAAACGGTTTCTATGGCCAATCGATAACCCTTATTTTTTGCTCAGATTAGTTGGATACATTACACCGCAACTTTCTAATCACAAAATGTAACGTGGTGTTAAACTTTCGAAACGAACAACCAGTTTCTTCTTTACTCGGAGGAAAGCCGTGTGAAATATGTATTTCAATATTTCAATTACTTATTACTGAAGTTATACCAACAATCAATATGCAACTAGCGATTTGAAATTGGATCACTGTTGTAGAACCCCTTGGACCGAAGTACACCTTGAAATTAGCACCTTGCTGTACATATTCGCGCCTCTGTTTTAATTTGCTGTGTTATTTTGACACAATATTTGAGAGTGTGTTCGTGTGAGTTCATTATAAGGGGCGCATTACTAAGCATGGGACCGAGTTTGGGACCGATGTGCTAGTACTGACTGAGCCAATAAAATAATCGTTTTTGTATGGGACCTACTGGTTTTAGAGTTAGTCTATGGTTATACTGTGAATATAAAAATTGACTCTTTTGATATGGTACGCTTGTTTGTTTTTTACAACCACTCATGACGCAACAAAAACATGCTGCGCCGAGTAGAAAAATCGGTGCATATGTCAGGGACGATCCCAATGTTTACATTGCGGGGCGACATCTACGATTTGCAAGTGGTTTCACGAAACTAAGTTAATCTGTCATGTTGTGGGGGGGTTGCCTGTGACTCAAAGCCTTTGAACATTCATTTGTTAACAATTTCAAGCTGTAAATTATATAAATAATATTATTTTTAGAGTCTCGGCTCAAGTTGTTGATCGAGCCGTGCGATACAAACCGGATGGTTCTCAACGTAGATAAATCATTACATATAAGTTGTGTTTGCTCGTTGGTAAGGTCAATAGAAGAGTACTAGTTCATTGTTTGAGCATCGTACTACCAAAATACTATCCAGTGTATCGAGGCACTTTATCACAAATTCTTTCGCTTCGCTTTACGACACCTTCCGTGGATGGATCCTTTCCATTTTTAGTAGTTTTAAAGACCGGTGTAAACTTATAGAATATGAGCTGCTAAGCGTTCGTCTCTTAAACGCTTTTAGTTTCAGACCTCCTACAATCGAAAACGGTTTGTCTAAGTTGCTTTCCCTTCTAAATAAAAAAAAAACATTCCAGCTCCATCCATATGTCTCTATGGGTATTCAAGAAATTACGAGCATAACGAATCATTTGTCAGTGTGTGCCGTTCCTTCAGCCGCTGTTTCAGTGAATTGGATTTCTATATTTTCGTTGATGGTTTTATCAAATACTCGCATTTCCACACAACAGCACACGTTAGATTCTTCATATTCAGATTAGCCTATTTTTATCTTTTGAGTAACCACAATTGAACGCGTGGAATCAATGTAATTTTCTGTTGATATAAAAGTATGAGGAGATATGCGCCTTTTTGAGAAAGAATTCACAGATGTTCTACTCAAATAGACTTTTCCTTGTTCCAAATAAAGTTAAAGATAAAGATAGACTGTAGTTACACAAACATATATATTTAGTAGAGTGGACAGTAATGTTTTTTTTTTCTTTCTTTATTATAGTGCCTTTCAGCCTTTGGCGGGTTCGGCACTTAACAGTAATGTTTGATAGAATGAAAGATATGAAGAGAAAGTGTTGATAGTTCCGTCACTGTACGGTAGGTTGAAAATTGAATAGAAGTATTGAAAATTGAGCGAAAGGGCATGGGTAAAGTAGTACTCGAACCAAGGACGTTGCCTTTGCCTAACATCCCACTGCGAGGTAGGTTGAGGTGGTGGATTTGTCCGTGCCTTGACCTACCCCACAGTGGAATGTTAAACAAAAGCAACGTCCTTAGTTCGAGTACCACTATGCCCATGCCCTTCGCTCAATTTCCAATACTTCTATTCAATTCTCAACCTGCCGTACACTGCCGGAACTTTCAACACTTTCTCTTCATATCTTTCATTCTAGCAAACATTACTGTCCACTCTTGGTGCCTCATGGTGATGAACGATCATCTCCTTCTACATTATACACAAAAAGTTATATGGAAATCAAAACGTATGTTTGCGATTCTCATGTCAAATTTTCGCACCCTTTATCCTACCCATAGTAGTATAATCTCCACAAACCACAAAGCGTATCATTGAAAAGAATAACTATAGATATTGAAAATAATAACTTGATGCTGTAATTTTTCTAAGGTTTGCAACCGATTGCGTGGTTTGAAACAAAATTAATTAATATTTCTATCCTCATGAACTTACATTGAATCCTGAAACCAGTTTAAGATTAAGCATTCAATTTTGACACTTTAAATCAGTCTACCTTTGTGCATGGTATCAATACAAGCTAGGTAGTAGAAGCAGCAGTCTTTAATCAAAAGCAATGTTCCCTTCTATCTCGGTACCATAAATTCTCATATCAAATTTCAAAGTTTATTCAACATTGACAGCATTCTACAGAGGCAACTAACCATTCAATAGACGGGTTCCACCAGTCATCCGTTTCCTGCTCTTCCACCGGTGTTTCGCCCATTGAACCGAAACGAGTGAGATGGCTATTTGTTTCCGGCGCATTAATACCAGTCTGATGGTCTTATTAAATTATCACCTCGTCATCTTCCACGAACACCAGCTCCAAAGGCTGCCTCCGTTTACAACACTTGAAGCCATTCTAGCTAGTTGGTAATATCAAACTGGGAAGCAGCAGTTTTGCTATCTCCAACAGGGCATCATCTCCCGGTACGACAGTTTTTCAGCGAGTTCATGTGGAAATGGAAGTCGAGAAAGGTTTTTATTATTAAATATCCTGCCCAATTAGCACTTGTTTTGAAATTAATGTCCTCACAAAAGTAGGCAATGACGATGACATTAAGCTCGGTGTCGATCACGAACGATGGTAACACAGGACGACACCGAGCCTGGACCAAGTTAAGGAATATTAATGCCTCGTCATAAGCTCATTACGTCAACTGTTTATTTTACGACCGATAATGATTTAGACGTCAGAAAGACGCGCTGCTCTGAAATCAGGTTCAAGATTGCAGAAAGAAAGGCTGTCATAACAAATCTAAATGTAAATAAAATCAGAAAATGAATTGGAAAAATTTCCACTGCACAGTATTTTTTTATTATTAGATGCAATACCGTTTACTGAACAAAAATAACGCCTATGGCCTATGGTTCATCTAACTTCTGAACAAAAATAACGCCTCTGGTTTGCTACTCATTTTCAACGTATTGTATTTATTTTCTTAATCGATTTAAATAGAAAAAGAATTCATATTTATATGATAAAAAAAAGTCAAAAACTGATCATAATTTCAAGACTAACACTACTACACCCAAAATAAAAAAGCTAGATTGAAATGCAATTTCGCATGATTTGGTTTCATTTCTCGTAACGTATCGCAACTTGGAGAAAGAAAGCAACATTGGTCGTGGGCAAAAAAGCAACACATCAATTCGATTAGAAAAATTCAATGTGTGCGTGATGTTGTACAGTTGATTAGTAGTAGTAAATTCAATGGCGCACAAAAAAAAATAGATTACGATCCGCTACCGAGAGTCGAACCGCGACCGTCAGCATGACGGCTCTTCATTGTAACCATCCAGTCACTACAACAAGTTGAGGTGAATGGAATAAAAGTCCTACAGTTTCTTCGGTTTTTGAGGCACTCAACGTTACAACAATGACGCAAATTTCGGTCGCACACACTTACATGGCTTCGTTTATTTCATAAACCGCATGGTGACTTGATGAGAGGGCGATAGGAGTGTGATGACGAGTGCAGATAAAAATAGAACACTTGACAGCGGAAAAGCAACAGTGGAATATGGCGTAGCGGCGTTCTGTGCCATTGTCTCACCCATATTGAGAAGTTGTTGACGGTTGAACAAAAACCCAACGGTTGCTGCGATTGTCGAGGCACTAGGCACACAGCGATAACCACTTGCACACACTTGCATGGCTTTGTTTATACCATAAAAAGCTTTGTGGAACATGATGGGCAAATTTGCCTTTTCAGAATCATGCGGATTTCTCAAGATATGATTGCAAAAACTGCAAAATTGCAATTTTGCATTTTTTGCTACAATTTCAATTTTTGGGTGTAAAGGGAATGCTAGATTTGGCATAAATGAATGGGTTCTTTCATGTGAATTGTATCCAGATATTGTGAAATCAGGTCTGTTGTATGAAAGGTTGCAAACAATGTTGTATGCTGAAGATTTTTGGTAGATCCACTTTATATGAATACAAATGATAAAGACTTGAGCGTAGATTTTCAGCGTCACTAATCACGCAACAAAATTGAGTTATATGAGGGTTAGAACATAGTTATTCGAAGATGAATGATGAATAACTAAATAATATCAAACTAATTAACTGATTGAAGCAATTTCTAATAAACAATCTTTTACCGTTCAATGTTTTCATCATTTGAATGGTTTGCGCTTTATCTAATGGTAATTTTAATTAACAAGAATAATGCTCTCAGAGTTGAAACAGCTAATGCCCAGATATTTTTACAAACGTGTTTATCATACTCCATTATTTTTTATCTGCAGGGAAAACTCATTTGCGAATGGCACAATTCCAGCGGCCCAGTGAATTTTAACCCACTGACCAGTCCAGTTTCGAAACAATATGCGAAAAGTTCAGAAAAATATCCTTGCTTCTCTGTAATGTCGAATGCGAGACCATTCATTCTGTATATTTAAGTTTAAAAGTTGTTTCCACTCGCAACATTATTCGTCCTCGGGGAGGCGGGTGGCTTAGAAATTAGTCCATTTCATTCCCAGCGGATGCCCCCGAATAGATTTAACGCAAAACTATGTGATACCAAATGAAATTGTTCGTTCAACTCCAACTTCCTCTTGCAAGAGATGCATTACACTCCAACCGAACAGTTTAGCCTCAAATCCCTCACTACGTAACTTCAAATCCCGCACATGTTTTCCTGTGTCTGTGTCTGCTTTGGTTCGTGCTTAAATGTAGCCTAAACCAAAAACTCAAGACACAAGGATTATTTGAATGAATGGTGTTGAAAATTTGATTGCCTTCATACTAAATTATTTGAACATTGCTCACGGCATGTGAGTAGGAAGAATATATTTTGTAATTTTTTGTTACCCGTTTAAAAATGTGTTTATTTCAATTTCTTCTTACTGAACGGCCTCTAAAGTGCGATTTGAAAGATTTTTTTGAAAGTGCGCACTTATCTGCGCTAGTTTGAAATGTTTTTCTCATCCAAGCTGAACTTATTCCAAATCAGAGCTTGATAAACCTGATAATTGTTTTCGAAAACATAGACCTGAAATAACTTAAAACAAGCTTATCCCGGATATCATCCTATAGACTATGCATACTCCCCAAAACCAACCGATTAGAAAAAAATTGAACAACCTGAGGAATCAGGCCAAGATTCCAAATTCCAAAGTTTATGAAATTGTATGTTGATATCTGGTTCCTTATTAGCTTAGTTTAACAGACTGCATGTATCAATGGTTGCTACTCAGTGATTGATCAGAATCAGTGAAATTGCACAATGAATCAACTGAATGAGGCTTAGACTAACCGACCATTAATAATCAAAATCGGCACCGGCCTCGTCCTTGCAATCAGGTGGGAATGGGGAAGGAATATTAGTGCATCCCCACAAAGGTCACAGGAAGGAGGTTTTTTATGTAATAGGGTTAGGCTCGGTGTTCGTTAGTAAAAAAGACAACCGAAACAGTACAAAACACGTCTTGCCGATAACAAAACAGTGCGCAATAAAGCATCGACACAACCGTTCACAGCTGGTGCTCGAAGCAAGCTCTTGTTTCGTAAACTTTCAATTTTTACAATCGCACTGCACAAACCACTTCACTACTGCAACTTATATCCGCACCAATCGAGTAGAAGCTTTTGAAGAACAATCCACGCTAATCCATCCAAAACTATAATTTGGGGACCTGGTAAAAATAGGAGTCCTTTGATGCATTTCGTGCCTTCTGGCAACTTAACGCTTCTATTGATGTCCAAGCTCATCGTTTTAGTACCAACCAGAGGAAACTTGGTCCTATACCCAATGATTACATTCTCTCCAATCCACTCAATCAATAGCAATGTTTTGTGATATAGTGGACGGATTATTAGGAACTTGAAATAACTCAATGCAGACGTCATCCAAATTTGGCAGATCGACAGGCAATCGGTGGAGACCCACATGGTACCTTATAGCAAAATGCTTGTTGGAGGACCGGGAGATTTGATGGACTATCTCCCAAGATGGTCATCGATATTAAGCAATTGAAAATCGAAAAATACATTACAATATGATGTGGGCACATGAGGCATGTTGTTGCATAAAGATCGGATGCGTTTTAACTGCATGCGGTTTTTTTTATCGAGAATTTGTATCATTTACCATAACTTACTAACGAAAAACTCGTGGTCGCCCCTAGTAACGCCAACCTGTTTTCCAATTAGGCGTCCACGTCCACGTCCATTAATTACGTCACGCAAAAAATGACTTTTTATCTCCCCCGTTGTCACATTTTTTGTATGGAGATTACCATTTTTTTGTATGGATCGTCAAGATTTCCCAAATCCGCACCCCCTCCCCCACATTTCCCTTATTGAATGACATAATTAATGGACCTTCCTTTACAACAGAAAAGAAGTACGTAACAAAATCGTAGAAGTTGGTCAGTTCTAGAAAATTAATTCAAAACGACGCACATGATCCTGCAAACAAATAAGGGACGAAAGATTCATACAAAAATCTATCAAAACTCTCAGCGCACCTACTAAAACAAGACAGACACAAAATATGAACATCAGCAATCCAAACATCCAAAATATCATACTGAGCTATATCGTGTAATCATGAACAGATAAAAAGAAACATTCAATTTTATGCGTTATCTAAAGCACATAGAGGAAATGCTAGATTTGGCAGAAAATAATGGAATATTAAGTCAGATAACGGCTGAATCTAGCCTGTTGTATGGAAGATAACAAACATTGTTGTACGTTGTTAACGCCTCCTTTGGCTTGAAATTAAACGAGGGTAAATTTTACGCACCTGTTCTGTGTAGTTTTCCGGTAATGTACATCATTTTTCACTGAACTTCAGGTAATTCAAATTATGTTTACACGATCCTATTTGAAACTACTATGACGTAAAGAAACGGCGAGTTTAATTTGAAACGAATCGGACGCCACACTAGATCGTTGCTTGAATGTTCGCGGTCGGAGTGGTTCCTTATCAGTTTTTTGAAAAAGCGATTTGAGGCAATTGTATGTTTCTATAATTTAGAAGAAAAATTAGTAATCTCCATTTAATTCCAACTACCTTTGCTTATCTTCGACAGATACGCGTATTTCGTCTACAATGTGCAGACTTCTTCAGTGTCTCGTACTAATAACTCGACTGAATGAAACCTTCAGTTACCTGCCGTATTTCTAAATAGTATATATACGGCAGGCGTCTATCACTCTCTCTTCGTGGTTGAAGTAAAATACGACGTGTCCTGCCACCTGCCACCACAGAAAGGGCTCCTTCGAGAACTTGGAATGGATGCTATATTTGACGCTTTCCTCCTTCTTGGGGGACGTGAAGTATCCGCTCTCCTGTAAGTCGTTGCCGCCTATACGTCAAGTAGGTCTCGTCATCTATTATGAACACGACGTTGCGCTTCGCTAAAAAGTTTTTTTCACAAGCCCCTTCCGCCGCTCCATTTGGGCGATCGCTAAAGCTGTAAATTTTCCGTACACAACAGGTTGCTCCGATAGATACGATAAATGGTACAAAATAAGAAGAACCGCAAGATTATGTGTAAATTTGAACTACTACTTAAAATTTAAGAGATTTTCCAGAAAGTTTGTGACAGTTGTGAAACATAAAACGGTAATGAATATGGCTCTCGAAACTAATGTATTAGAGAGTATGTGTTTAACTATTTTTTTGTGAAATAAGCAAACTTATTTTTGTGAAATAAAATACTCCCCTCACTCGAATTCTTATTACAAATATTAGTCAAAATCCTCCAAACAAAATTTGAAAATCTATCTGGCATCCCTGCTTTTTAATCCAATAGCAGTTCGATCCGCTGGAATTGCACGTATGAAGGAAGACGAATGGTGATCCTGGTCACCAGATATTAGGTTATGATCTGTTTGGGCTGACCTGGGTAAATTGTAGTTGGCACCAAAGTGAAAAAGTGTAATTTTTTAAATTCTTAACACACCTGTTCTGAACTGCACGCATTGCACAGTGGTCCAGAATGCGCATTTTCAGCCTACGTTTGAAGTTGTGGAGCAAAATTATATTGTTTTTAATAACAAGGCGCATCTTTTGGTGTGAATTAAATCTAGGGTGGCCCTTATTTTCAGAGAAATCTAAAATCTAACTTTTTTATTTGCAGTAATAAATGCATACATTTTTCACAAAAGATGTAGATTAAACAATTTTAAGCAACTTTGATGGTGCTTTTTTTTCTGTTCCTTTTGATATGACCGAGTTAGAGCATTTTTTCTTACATAGCTTAGGGGTCCCAAAAGTTGTTAGGGTTTTTTCAAATGTTGTTTTTTTAGTTGGGGCCAACCAAAAAACAATTTTTTGCACAATTTGAAAGGATTTTTATTATTGCATATCATGTCAGAAGAATGGTATTTTTAATATGAACATCGTTAATTACTCGCTAACGGTAAGAGATTTACACATACTCTAATTGTTATGTTTTCTATTCTCCGTGCGTGGAGTAACGATAATGATCTAGAAGGAGATGTTCGCTCATCGCCATGAGGCACCAAGAGTGGACAGTAATGTTTGCTAGAATGAAAGATATGAAGAGAATGTGTTGAAAGTTCCGTCAGTGTACGGTAGATTGGAAATAGAACAGAAGTAATGGAAATTGAGCGAAAGGGCATGGGTAAAGTAGTACTCGAACCAAGGAAGTTTCCTTTGCCTAACATCCCACTGCGGGGTAGGTCGAGGCACGGACGAGTCTGCCACCTCAACAGGCAAAAGTAACGTGTTGGTACGCGCTCATGTACTACTGATAGCTGTGCAATAGTTTCTAGCGGTAGTTTGTATGTACTCTGTTTTGATGCACACATGGGAGAGGAACTTTCACTACAAGATTTTTCTTTGTGTATATAAGAGTAAGATTCTTGATCTGTCTGTACGTAGCATCTGATCTAACCATACATACGGTTAAAAAAAACTCTGCGGCTGTGTCAGCCTATTGTAGTTGATCGTATTTTGATAGTATATTAAAATTTTCGATTCGGGGGGCGACCCCGGCGTAGTGATTAGCATCCATACCTCTCACGCCAAAGTCACGAGTTCTAATCTCACCCCCGGACAAGTTACGAAAATACCCAAAAAGGTATTTGAGTGACTTCGACGGGAGATTAACCAGCCCAGGGCTGAAAATCTCGATAACAAAGAAACAAAAAAAAATTGATTCATGATCTGAAAAGTTAAGATTGGCAGAGCATAAGCCATAGAGGAATTTATTCATGTCCTTACGGATGAGATTTAAGCTTTAATTTTGCCAAATTCGAGTTACTTAAATGAATACTTGTTAGTTGTTGATGTAAGGTTTTGTGCACAAATTACGTAACGCATGAAGGGGGGGAAGGGGGGTTGAGTAACCGTTACTTATTGTGACATATGGGGGAGGGGGGGTATTTAAAATCGTTACGTAACAAAATAATCAATTTGAAAAAAAAATTAAAAGTGAATAACCAATTTGCATCAATTAAATTTCCTGTGTGCCAAGCAAAGTAGCAAGTAGCAAGTAGAAAAGCCTGTTGAGATGGCGGATTCATCCGTGGCTTGACCTACCCCACAGTGGGATGTTAAGCAATAGTAACGTCCTTGGTTAGAATACTACTTTGCCCATGCCCGTTCGCTCAATTTTCAATACTTCTATGCTATTTCCAACCTACCGTACACTGACGGGACTTTCAACACTTTCTCTTCATATTTTTCATTCTAGCAAACATTACTGTCCACTCTTGGTGACTCATGGTGATGAGCGAACATCTTCTTCTACATCAAGTAGAAAAGGGTTAATTTATACTAGTTGAGAACTATGTTTGAAAATTCTGAAACTCCACTTCCAATACGTCAAATGAAAGGTTGCAATCTATATTTTGAAGAAAAAAAAATCGAAACTGAGCCAAAACTTTGATTTTGTATTATTAATGACGTTTGACATAACTGGTACACTGCACCAATTATCGCCATAGTTTTAAATTTTGGTTCCTTTCATGGCCAATCGCATGTGTTTCTTATGGGAGTTGCCATAATAGAAACACATTTATGGCCAAGTGGTGCATCTTAAATTCTTGATTTCCGACAAAATTCTAAAGCTTCGATACATGGAGACGTACACTGATAATTAATTTTCGTCAATAAGCTTTCACTCGTTTCGTAAACATGGATTATGCACATAGAACAAATGTCTCGTAAATTATATGAAACATTCATCTTGCTTGTCTTCTAACAAAACGCTACGCTACATTACACCTTTTTTGTACAATGCACAAAATTAATTTCGTGAAGAGCAGAGTAGCTCCTCGTGGTTGCCTTTTTTTAAATATATTTTGAGCCGATAAAGTAAAATTGTCAGCCGTCCATGCAACCACACAAGAGCCTTTTCTCATTTATTGGTAACAAATTACTCGTAGCTATTTGTATTGTTTCCGTAGAATGAACGACTGTTCTTTTTGTGTCAACAAATGCTTTGTGATTTTTACAGTTGCGCGTGTGGCTTTTGATACGAAGCAAGCTTCGTAGAAAGTAAGATTAGTTTCGTCGCAGAAAACAACGAAAAGATTTGGTAGTCCTACTTTCGATGGTAATATAAACGAAAATTAATTTTCAGTGTGCTTTAAATGTGATCTACTAAACGAAAGGTATCTTATGCAGAGGACTGAAGAGAGCGATAGTTCTTGAAGCCAGCTACTTTTGGTGTGGCGCTAGTGACGATTTGAACATTTCAAGCTTGGGTAACAATGGTTTATATTTCATTACAATATTTCTTCTACCAAACTACTAGTAACAGTAATTAAGGTAAAATATTATAATACCTGGTTGATAAACAATCGATATTGTCTTTTAATAACCACTGCACTAAGTACAACACGGAATTTCTTTTTTCTCGAATCAAATTAACTACAAAACACGACAACTTCTGCCGCGACTATTGTGTTTGCTGCGTAAAGCCTTCAAGAAAATCGAGCTGTCAAATCAGCACCACACGCAGCACCAAGTTTTCGGCTTCACGATTATTGTTCGTGGATGACAGCCGCCCACGAACAATAGAACAATAACATTCAGTCCTGTGATCTTATGACGATTTGCATCACCAATTGACTTAATTTTTTATAAATCGTACATCTACACGCTGATAAATATATTGTTCTGTATAGATTCAACAAATTTTATTGTTGACTCACGGCTTACCCATAATATATATTTATTTAAACAACACCGATTTAATTTTTGAACCAACACCAATTTTGTTTTGTTTCTAAAAGTTTCTAAAAGGTTTCTAATGAAAACAAAAAGTATTTATTGTTGAATAAAAAAATTAGCTGTGTTGAAACAATGCACCTTTGCATTGATTTGACCAAACCGGCTGAATTGAGAAAAAAAAATTTTTTTAATTTTTAGTTGCCATTTAGTTTCTGCCATCATGAATTAGTCGTACATAGCGCGCCTTTATCATGCACTGCCCGGATCAAAAGGAAAACCCTTAATAGTACCTGTATAAAAAACTATAATCAATAATAATTAGATTATATTAATTGCAATAGGTCAATATTATGCATTGCATAAAATACTGTTGATTTAACTAATATGAATAACACTTTTTTGTGATACTTTAAATAATTTAAAGACATTTGAATAAACTTGTTGCACTAATATTTGTAACAGTCTTAAGAACATCCATTAACCTGAATAAATGCAGTACAATGAGTGCAATGTTTTTCTTAATCTTTATATAAGCTTTAAGATACTTAAATAAAATTAATTGAATGATGTTTGCAATCTTTACTTATTTCAAGTATATCAGATATAAAAATAAAAACATGATTTTATCACAATTGAGAAATAAGGGAGGGGGGTTCGTGAGCGTTACGTAATTAAAGGGGGGGGGGGTCTGGTCGCGCGTTACTTATTGTTACATAGGGGGGGGGAGGGGGTCCAAAATCCCGATTTTTTGCGTTACGTAATATGTGCACAAAGCCTAAATAGATAAAACATTAAATGCATTATCCCGACCACGTAACAGAGTATCGCCAGACCTTCTCGAAGCCACTATTTAAATCTAAATTACTAAGCATTACGTTTCAAACTGTAAGTGAAGGTGAAGATATTATTTGGCCCTATCATGAAACTTCGAGACCACAAATAACATACGGTTATCAAATTGCTACTCCTTGGAAGTTAAAACGTTGAAATGGACAGAGAGTAGCAATTCTATTGCTTTTTATAGTGTGGGATATGAGATTTGTGCTCTCGAAGTTCCGATCTAAGGCTTACTTTTGTCTTTATCTGAAACATAGTTTTTTCATCGAAATCCTAATTTCTCTGCCAAAACATAATAAACTTATTGAGCAATCATTTGTATTATGATAGTTTGCGTAAATGAATAATTCAATCTTGCAGATAAGAATATGCTTGATTGTTATTCCACAGATCTGCAGTTCTACCTGCCGAACCTAAGCAAATTACAAGCTAAAGTACAATAAGTGATGTTAAGTATTATTCCAAAATTTCAACTGTAATATCATAAAACTCGTTAAAAAAATATATTAGAAAAACTACTACCAACAAAAATGTACGCCTGTAACGAACCGCAAAACAATCCCACAATATCAACCGAACGAAATTGATTAATTTCGGCATTCCCTCTGGGTCACATCAAGTCAACACAAAGACATTCCGCAGCACTTTTAAATGACTCACATTCCGCAAAACTTTCCACAAAATAACTGAAGGTTTAATTATTTCATTCAATTCATTCACATTGCCTTCCATGGGACCACAATCAGCCATTAGAAACCAAATGCTGGCATTCCTGTACTAAACAAACAAAGGAATGAAAATCAATGTTAAAATACACTTTCTCTTTCGTCCTGGCGTTTATCGAAATTATAACTACATTTCCAAGTGTGACGCGAGAAGCTACTGTTTCCGCTATAGAGCCATGGTTTCAGTTGGATTTGGTTGGAAGGGAGGAAACCGTTCCTCAGCTGATCAAATCTACCCATCGACGAGGAAAGCAGATGGTGGGAATGTGTTTTCTAGGGTGGTTAAGAACGAAGATTGGTTTCAGATAATTGCTGAGAGATTTCAAATTCAATTGCCACAGACAATGAGATTGAAGAGCATTGTGGAGACCTAAACTATAGGATCCAAAACAGTCTATATTAAGGAAAGGATAGGCATGTATACGGTGGTACTCGAACCAACGACATTTTTGCCTAACATCCCACTGCGGGGTAGGTTACGGAGTACCACCGTATACATGCCCTTTTCGCTCAATTTTCATAAAAAACATCTGTTACATTTCCAATCCTGCCGCACACTAGCGGAACTATCAAAACTTTCTCTTCATATCTTTCATTCTAGCCAAAAACATTGTTGTTCACTCTTGGTGCCTCATGGTGATGAGCGAACATCTCCTTCTACATCATAATCGTTACTCCTCGCACGGAGAATATATAACATAACAATTAATGTATGTATAACTTTAAAGATCTCATCTCAGCTTTCTTACCGTCGAGAAACCAAACAACTTGGGTTGCTAGTTTCCATTTTCGTAAAATTGACTTCCGAGCACAATTTATTTCAAACATCACCATAAGGGTCACCTAAGTAGCTTAAACCCTAAAATTGAACCAAACATTGAGCATACTCACCTAAAGCCCTAACCCCTTAATCATTATTTAAAACGGATAACCTATTCTAAATCCATTTTCATCGCAACCCCATCCAAACTCTATCCAAAAAGCAAAAAGAAATTAACACCGTTAAATCCTTTCTTCACATTTCAACTTTTTCGTTCCGCATACACCCACCCACCCGGACCTCGAGCTGCCGACGGAAGTTTGCTCTCGTTCTTCTCTGCTAGGAAGCCGGAATAAGAAAAGTCTTGTTTTCTTCAGCCATCCTTACCTTCAAAAGCGATCCGAAATGCCAAATATGCACATGACATGCACCATATTAGTGTTCCATGTCGAATGTTCGCGTGAAGGCCGGAGCTAAAGCACGATATCCGGATTTCCGGAGGAGCAATAAGCAACAACTGCAACGAAGGTTGACAAAAAAAAATTCTAAACTACACAAATAGCAATAGCAGCAGTCCTGCCAACATCAGAACCCACTTTTCGGAACGATTACGACAGTTTTTCTTACCCGCTTCCTTCTTCCTCGGTACTCCTTCAGTTCATACTGGAGCTCGAAAAGTCAGCGAGTGCAGTGTATGTGCATGTGTGCAATTGATGGAAGGATGAAAAGTTTTTCTACTCTGTTTATCTGCACTCATGCAGTGGCCCCTGAATGTATGCAACACATTCGAAAGTTTTTCTTTGCTTCGGTGCAACTTTTCAACGTCACACCACTGCATCTCCGCCAGCCACAACATGCTTTGCCAGGAGGCCATATAAGACAGCTAAACACTTCCGAGGAAATTCTGGTATTCCTAAAATGAGATGAACTGCAAGAAGATAAGGAACCAATGTTTCGTTAAAGGGTGGAGCGTGGGAGGGTTTTTCTAGAAACTTGAACAAATGTTCAAAATATCCAACTTTAACTTGAATGTAGTGAAGAAGTTCTTCATATCTGGTTTGAATGCGGAACATCACATTTGCATTTTGTTTGAATCTTATGGAATACAGTTGATCAAGAAATCATATAATTGCATAAGACTGTATAGTTGCACTGATTGTAATCTGCTTTTGAATGGGTACATCAGACATACCTGGATGATGTAATATTTTGTCTGTTTTGTTCGGTTTACGGTACCACTACGCAGTTCAATACACAAATTGGGGATTGTGGTATTCGAGGATTATACTTTGACAGCTTTAAACTTTATGATCTGGAGGCACTTGTACTATATGATAAAATATCATTTGAGACCTTTTAATGCCTAAAGTAGGGTAGATGACTGCATACTGCCATTGTTGGCCCATCATCTATAAGCTTAATATGCCAAGTATCGTTGTTATCGCCAAAAAATAACAAAATGATGTAGATTTTGAGAGTAATATTATTTGAGCATGTTCACGGGCTTATGATCTCCGTTCTCGAATCCTATATTTTTTTCATGAAGCTCTTGTGTGTCCCATCTATTAAAAGAGGGACGAGTGGACTGCTGCAATCGTGCAAACACACCTCTTAGCGCCTAGTTACTATCTCAAATTTGAACCCTTCACAGTTTGAAAGAAACTAGTAATTTTCTGCGTTATCTTATGCACATAAATAAAGTGCTGGATTTGGCATCAATTAATAGGATATTTCATGTCATTTTATGTCAGATGTCACCTAAATCATATCAGTTGTATGAAAAATTGCATTTGTATGTAAACTTATGTTTGTTATTTCATACCTGACAGATGACAAGGGGGAGGGAACACTTATTATTATAATTTGGGTTCCTACCGTGTGTGTAGTTCGTCCTTTTTGTTGTCTTAAAATCTAGAAATTCCTACTTCACCGCTAAGTAATACCTTGTTGTTGTATCGTGTAGTCTTTTAAGTTTATTTACGACACTTTAATCTTAAATGGCTGGGCCCATCAAGTCTCGATTTCTACACATTTCTTATTTTCTTCATTTGCATGTCATAGTCTCTCTCAGCTATTATTGTTCACGTTCACTACTTCAGTTTCTCATCCTCGGTAACTCGTTTTCAGGTATCCTTCTTTAGCTTCTCTTGACAAACTGACTTACTTTTGCTATTCTTGTTCACTTGTCTTTTTCCGCTTCTCCTTTTCTGCTGCTGTTTCTCTTCTTTTTTATCCTCTCCGGTTCTTCTTCTTTCGCTTTTTATCTTACACTTCCCTTCTTCCGCTTCTATTCCTCCATTTCTCTTAATTTGTTTTCATCCGCTTCTTGTAGATATAGAAGAAATCTCTTATATCAGTTCTATTCTTGCGCTTCTCTGCTTCCGTTTAGCTTTTTCCGCAAATTTTCTTCCTTATCTCCTCTTCTGCCTTCTTTTAATCAGTTTTCTTCTTCCATTTCTCTTCTTCCACTGCTCTTCTTCCGTTTGTCTCTTGCACATCTATTTTTACATTTCTGTTTTTCGCTTTGCTTTGTACACTACTTTTCTTCCGGGTCTATTCTACCAGTTCTCTTCTTGTCTTCTAGTATTTTAACAAGTGTTCTTCCGCTCCTCTCCGCTTCTCCCCTTCTCTCACTTCTCTTCTTTTGCCTTAAGTTCAGTTTCTTTCATCCACTTTTCTCTTCCAATTTATGTTGTTCTACTACTCTTATTTAATTTCTTTTGTTCCATTTCTAGTTTTCCACTTATCTTTTTCCATTTCTCTTTTACAGCTTCTTACAGCTTTTCTCTTCCACTTGTCCCCTTCCATTTCTGTTTTTTGCTTCTCTTCTTTAATTTAAACTTTTCTTCCACTACTTACCTTCTGATTCTATTCTTCCAGTTCTCTTCTGTAACTTGTCTTTTTTACACTATGCTTTCTTACTTCCGTTGTTTTTGATCGCTCGTCTTCATCCATCTCTCCTATTCCGCTTCTTTTCTTCCGCTCCTCTTTTTCCGTTTCCCGTCTTCCACTAGTTTTCCATTCCTTTTGATCTCTTCTTCTCTTTCTCTTACCACTTATCTTCTTTCACATATCTTCTTCCATTTTTTCTTCTTCCATTTCTTGTTCCCCACCTATCTTCTTCTACTTCTATTCTACAGCTTCTTCCCTTGCACGTGTCTCCTTTCATTTTTGTTTTTTTCTTCTACTCATCCCATTCTTTTCTTCCACTACGTTCCGTCCACTACTTTCTTTCCGGTTTCCGTTTCTTCCACTTTTCTTCTTTCGCTTTTTTTCCGTTTCTTCCACTTTTAGTTCTCCGTGTCTCGTGTTTTGCTTCTCTCTTCCGCTCCTCTTTTACATGTCCTTCTTCCACATCTCTTTTCTATCTTTTTTCTTCCATTTGTCTTTTTCTTCAACTAGTCTTTCGCTTCTATTCTTCTGCTTCTCTACTTCCACTATTGTTCTTCAACTTCTTTATCTTTTTTTTCTTTATCTTCTTCCACATCACTTCTTCTAGTTCACTTCTATAGGTTCTCTTCTTTAGCCTCTTTTCTTTTGCTTCTCTCATTTTGCTTCTCGTTCTCTTCTTCTTTTCTTCCGCTCTTTTGATCCGTTTCTTTTCTTCTCTTATTATTTTAAACCTACTGTAAACTTTTTGTTTTCTTTCATTAATTTTGACTGCATTTTCCTCTTCTTTTCAACTACCTTTTTTTTAACTCTTCTTTTTTTTTGTTCAAAATTTTGTTTACATTATTTTACATTCATATATTATCCTAGGTGATCCTGCTAAGTAATTAACATTCTAACCTTATATGCTATCATTTATATCTAATTGTGTTGATATTATTTCTACTTTGTCTATTCAGAATTTTTTAACAGGATTTATTTTGCCTGCGTGTATGAATTACAGTTGATTTCTTAAAACTAGTTCTTATCTTTAGAGAAAATTGATCATTGTAATTGAAGATTGCAATGATTTTTGTCTAAAATTATGAATTATTTTGTTGGACATTTCTTCTAGAGTCTCAACGTTTGAAATTCTATGTAACTCAATAGTACTGAACCAGGGTGACAGCTTCAAAATCATTTTCAGACCTTTGTTCTGAATCCTTTGAAGTGCTTTTTTCCTAGTTGCAAAACAACTAGACCATATTGGCACAGTATAAAGCATGGCCGGTCTAAAAATTTGTTTGAATATTAGTAATTTGTTCTTTAAACAAGGTTTGGATTTTTTGTTTATAAGAGGATAGAAACATAGTATATATTTATTACATTTGGCTTGAATGCCCTCAATGTGATCTTTAAAGGTTTATTTTTGATCAAGTATCAGTCCAAGATATTTTACTTGACTTGACCAAGAAATTGGAACTCCGTTCATAGTGACCATATGACTATTACTTAGTTTCAAAAATGCAGCTCTCGGCTTGCGTGGGAATATTATAAGTTGAGTTTTGGAAGCAATAGGAGAAATCTTCCATTTAGAAAATAATCTGTAAAAATGTTCAAGCTTTTTTGCAGCCTCCTGGATATAAAACGAAGACTATTCCTTTATCAGAAATGCCTGTGTCATCGGCAAAGCAAGATTTTTGACACCCCTGAGGTAAATCAGGGAGATCTGAAGTGAAAATGTTAAACTGTATTAGCCCAATAATGCTGCCTTGAAGAACACCAGCTCTAATGGGCAATTGAATGGATTTAGAATTCTGATAATTTACTTGCAAAGTTCTATCAGTTAAGAAGTTTTTAACTAATTTCATGATATAAACAGAAAAATTTAACTTTTTCAGTTTTGCAATCAAACCTTCATGCCAAACACTGTCGAATGCTTTTTCTATGTCTAGAAGAGCAACTCCAGTGGAGCAGCCTTCAGCTTTGTTTGAACGAATTAAATTTGTAAAGTTACAACAATGGGCATTCAACTACGCATCAACTTTTGAGAGTTCTCTCAAAAGTTGATGCGTAGTTGAATGCCCATCACGAAATCCATGCTGTTCATCAGCAAAAATTGAGTTTGAATTGATGTGTAGCATCATTTTATTCAAAATGATTTTTTCAAAAAGCTTACTTATTGAAGAAAGCAAACTGATCGGTTTTTTAGCTAGAAACTTCAGCCGGATTTTTGTCTGGCTTCAAAATTGGTACGACTTTTGCATTTTCCCATTTATCTGGAGTCTTCAACTTTCTTAATTTTGTGTTTACTTCTCTGTCATCTTGCTTCTGTTTTTGCATGACATCCTTCAACCCTATTTCCATTCTTTTCTTCTCATTTATTCAGTTTTGTGAGGGAATTTCTCGTTTCGTTTTTACTGGATGATCTAAACAATCATGCCTTTTTCCACTTCACTGTTTGTTCATGTTACTTTCTGTCTCCCTACACCTTATTTCTTTTAATATTCTTCTCTGATTCGCTTTTACTGCATCTCGTTTCACTCATTTCTTGTCCTCTTTGCCGTATTTTTGAGTTCGCTGTTCCAATGTTCTCATTTCCATTTCATCTTCTTCGTTTACTTTGTCGGTTCTTTTTTCTTTGAAAATTTCTGAATTTACTGTTTTTTTCATCATCTGCCGATTATTTATTCTCTTCATCTTCTCTGTAATCTTCGCTATAAATTCGCTAATTCTTTAATTTCATTTGCTTTTCTACTAAAAATAAAAATTGCTTTTCTACTAAAAATAAAAATTTAACCTGCCATGAATATCCGTTTCCTTGACCTTCGTTAAGAATTTGTTTGGACTTTTGTTCGTGAATTTCCAAGCTTTCTTCCATATTTAGTTTCCAATGCTTTGATATATGTCTTAAAATTTGTATGTGGTTCAAGTTTCTAAAATGTTTTCGTTGACTTTTAATTTGGTTTTCAGTTTCTTTTGATTCAAAATTGTGTGTAAGTCCTTAGTCGGTGGCTTTGCTTCTTTTAGTGACTTCTGCGATAAGCTCCATGAAACGAGTTTTAAGAGTGCGTTTGGTTAGTCCTACGTACATTTTGCCATAATGATCAAGAATTGTAAACACCTGATTTTCTATGTTAGTCAATGGAGTCATTAGCAGATGCTAAGACAGTTTGAAGTTGGTTAATTTTACTAGTGAGTACTATTTTAAAAACAACATTTCAGAAGGTTGGTCGTAATTGTTTAGTGTGGTTGTAATACGTCACTGCTATTGTTTTCTAGTCAAGACGAACATTTCAAGAGGTGGAATTCTTGACTTGGCATTTTTTTTTTTCAAAATAAGGGATGGCCTAGTATACCTCGATAGTACATACATCAACTTCCTCACTTCAAATCGCAATCGCATTAAAACTATTGATTGAATCTGCAATCTCGTATAACCATAAGAAAGAAGAGCTTCTGTTCTTTCTTCTGGTTGTATTAGATTTCAGATACAATCAGTAGTTTTTATGCAATTCCGATTTCAAGTGAGAAAGTTGATGTACGTACTATCGAGGTATACCTGTATTAGGTTATTGCCAGTGCAGAACTGGGTTCGCCTAAGTCCGCGCTAATAGCCGTCAACACGTTTTTTTATTCAATCGGGCCGGATCCGATCCAACATCGACGAAGTTCGCTCTCAGCTTTTTTCGATGTCCATCCTGGATTGAAAACACAAACATTAACTGTCAAAATAAAATGTTTATTTTTGCTTATCTTTATCTTTTGCACTAATAACATCCTACTGACTCGACTCTGGATCCGTTTTCGTTCGGCAATTGCGAGTAAGCGTCAGATTAGACCTAGGTTTAATCCCAAAAACGGCAAACTACGCCGTTCATTTTGGGAAACAGCAGTTCAGATGCAAGTGGTTGGTTGATTCTTGTTTTGACGAATTTTTTAAATTTTTCGATAGTAAAATGTTAAAAATCAACAGTTTTAAATATTAGAATCTTCGCGTAGTTGATTTCCCGATCGATTGGAGTAAAAATGTTGGAAATCGAAATAACTGAGTTATTAACGTTCAAAATCCAACCATATTTTCGCACTCGCAACATGAACCTCAGTATTGCAAAAAAAAAAACAGACGTAGGTCTACGTCAAATTGGTGACACCAATTATGAGACACACTTTTCTGTCATTGCTGTAAAATTAGTTCACCTTAGTTTAAAAAAAAATCCTCGTCTGGTTCTGCGTAGCTACACCCATTTCAAACTAAACTTATTGCCCTCCTGACAAGACATTGCAAGCATAATCATACAAACCCAAAATAAATTTATTTCCCACGTAAATACCTTTGTTAAGCACACCTTTCTTTTCATAATTGAAGCAAATATGTGTTTCCGTTCTTCCTCTAGTAAAAGCCAATGCAAAGCCCATACTTCCAAACCATGAATGGTCGAGCCCTAAACTGGCACGTTCATGCCATGGATGCTTTGGATCATTTCGAAAATCGTCCCCAGCTGCAAATGACATTATTTTCATGCACCTACTCTTCTCTTATTGTGCTTTTCTATCTCTATCTTGTAGACCACTGAACCCGTTTCTTCTTCCAGATTAACTTTCAGATGCAGAATTTGTTTTGTCATCTCACAACCAACCCATCTTCCCCTCAAACACCCTCACAAAGCCGCTCTGCGAAGGAATTTGGGCCCTTATGGAGGGTCCCTGCTGTGTTTTGTGCGATCTTCCACTGAAAAGCACAACTTTAGCTATCCGTCCGTCTTCAGTATCCGGTTTGCCTAGGAAAAACTGTTTCTTCGATAAAACTCTCCCAAGCGCTACTTGTTGGTAGAGAGGATGTGGATAACGCTGAAAAAGTGCTTCATGCTGTCTGAAAGACAAGCAAACCCTTTTTATAGAACAGCAATATGACCAGGAAACGAAGGAGGAAAAATAATAACAGTCAAATACAAAAAAACAACGCTCCTGCTGATGCTTCCGATGCAATCCCGGAAGCTGCAGAAAAAAAATTCTATGCTTTAATCCAGTTGGTTACCAAGTCTGACAATATAACCGGAAACGAATGAGTCTGATTAATATATTTCCATCTGTGTCATTTGAAGGAATGCGCCTGATTTTTTTATAGAGAAATAGAAAAAGGAGAATTAAACGGGTTCATAACGGGTTACCAAATTTTCGATAAAAGTACCCATGTATGCGAAGATTAAGTTCTGACAGAATTTGTGTAGAGAAATCTATCTATATATGTACTCGGCAAGCTAAACAGAGTCCACCCTTTTATGAGTATTTTCGTAGTGTCGTGCACACATCTGCCGTTTTTTGTTGGTTTAAATTTATTTACTCCGTGATCTTCTATCTCTTAAGAGTCACCCACAATTGATACGTTGCGGATGCGTTGACGTAAATTTGACAGAAAACCTATGGGAAAACTGTCAAATTCACGCAAACGCATCCGCAATGGCCGTTATGGCTGGCCCACAATTGATACTTAGCGGATGCGTTTGCGTGATTTTGACAGTTTCCCCATAGGTTTTCTGTCATAATTACTTCAACGCATCCGCAACGTATGAATTTTGGGTGACCTTTTACAATCAACAGAATTATTCAGAAAAGTTTGATTATTTTTTAAAGGGCCAAACTTCACAAAAGAGTGTAACTAAGTGTAGGCAACCCTTTTTTAATTCGTCTATCGTTCCACGATAACAGCCAAAATTTACTTTCGCCGATACTTTAAAAAACAGCAATAAAAAATATATCTTTTTATAATGGATGACCGGTGCACAGTGATTCCATTTAATACATAAGGCGGAAAAAATTCCAAAAAGGGATTTTACAAAGCAATTTTGGGCAGTTGATTTCGAATATGCTATCTAAACTGTCATTAAGAACCACACTAACGGAAGTGGCCACTCTTTGGTCCCCTGGACTATCTGGAACATCCGATAAAATGGTAAATGCTTTAGTCTCGGCTTAGAGCAATACTATGTTTGTTTCAAAACCATTTGTACATCAAATGTAAGAAGGAAAGCGATGTATAGAACAATTTATTGCTCTCAGTGGTCATTGCATTGTCTTCCGGAAATTCCGGAACATCCGTAAAATTTGAGAAGAACGTTAAGAACGTTTTAAATTTAACATAAGTCCAGAAAAAAAATATTCCTTCTCACTTTTGCAATAATAGTTTTAAATTTCACCCTCACACCCAAACTTTCGAACCTTTGACTTGACTCCTGCCATCAAGGCTTCAAGCATCGAGGTTCTCTCCTCTAGTTTTGATTTTGACTCTCCTTCTATTATTCGGCAATCAGCCTTCGTTAAGTTTTTTTCGATTGGTCGGAGCTCTGGACAGTTTGGAGGACTGATGTCGCGAGGTACTACAATGATATTATTTTTTTTTGTAAAATTTCTTCATCACTGTTGAGTAGTCACAAGATGCCAAATCAAGCCAAAACAGGGTGTTCTAAGAATGCTGCTTCAGAAGTTGCAATAGTCGTTTTTGAAGGCACTCTTTGATGTAGATTTCACATTCCCGGTTGAGATGAATGGTTGGTTAATTTTACCGCACGTACACCCAAAATAAAAAAGCAAGATTGTAATGCAATTTCGCATGATTTGGTTTCATTTCTCGTAATGGATCGCAACTTGGAGAAAGAAAGCAACATTGGTCGTGGGCAAAAAAGCAACACATCAATTCGATTAGAAAAATTCAATGTGTGCGTGATGTTGTACAGTTGATTAGTAGTAGTAAATTCAATGGCGCACAAAAAAAAAGATTACCATCCGCTACCGAGAGTCGAAGAAGTTGATTTGAGAAGTTGTTGACGGTTGAACAAAAACCCAACGGTTGCTGCGATTGTCGAGGCACTAGGCACACAGCGATAACCACTTGCACACACTTGCATGGCTTTGTTTATACCATAAAAAGCTTTGTGGAACATGATGGGCAAATTTGCCTTTTCAGAATCATGCGGATTTCTCAAGATATGATTGCAAAAACTGCAAAATTGCAATTTTGCATTTTTTGCTACAATTTCAACTTTTGGGTGTACAGATGGCTTACCAAATGTTGGGATTCTGCTTTCACCACTTATTTCTCATCTTGTTTGTTGCGTGTCCTCCCTTTCGACTGCTTGGTTGATTTCCTGAACCGTTGTGGTTTGCAGAAACTTGATGATAACATTCGACCAATTTTGCAAAAACATTCGACAAAAAATCAATGAACGCTCAAAACGTTCGAGAGATATAACTCACAGTGTACATTTTCGTATCAGCATTGCAGCACGAAATGGAGTGCGATGGTTTGAACGATATGGTGATTCAACTCACAGCGAGAATAGGAAAAACCACTCGATGAGCAAACCCGTCAGATGCTCAAGCGGTACTCACTCACCATGCGAGTTGGTTCCTCGCCAATCAACAATAGTTCGTTTAATAGAATGAAGAGATAAAAGCGCAATAGCAAAAATACACATATTCACTCTCCTGCGGAAACGATAGGGGGATGATGAACAGCAGCATTAATTAACTCTCGGCTGTAAATCGTGAAAACGCTCATGATTCAACAACACTGCATTCGACACCGTCTTTCACCCGACCCTGAATAAGCAATTGTGTTCTGTGAACGATTAGGATTTGGCGTTTTTCAGCGAGATTTTGCGACACTTTTGACTATTTATTGATTATAATTTGCAGAAAATATACTGTTTAACTCTCACGCCAACGTCACGAGTTCGAATCTTACCCCCAGACAAGTTACAAAAAAATATCCAAAAGGTATTTGAGTGACTACGGTAAGAGATGCACCAGCCCAAAGCTAAAAATCTCGATAATCAAGGGATTAAATAAAAAGCTATGCTGTTTAAAAACAGCAGCGACAATATTGTGGATGGACCTATTATTATATTTCTAGAATATTTTATAGCTCTTTTAAGGAGCTTTCAAACTTACCATTTTCAAAAGGCAAGTTTGAACTCTTCCTCAAACCGCTCCCCAAAAGATTTAAAAATCGAAATTGTCTTGATACGGAAATATAGATCATAAGTTGCGTATCCATCAAATTTCCCGTAAATAAATCTGGATCAACAATAGAAAAGAGCCCATCAACATTTGTAAACAAACACTTCTGAGCCCGTTTTCGCGCAAGCCGCTGGCTACACACGCAAACCTACAGAATCATCGTGTAGGAGAAACTTTCCCCTATATGATGATGGTATTGATTTGCGTGGGTGGCCTACGCTTTTCGAGGAAATAGGCTCAGAAGTGTTTGTTTACAAATGTTGATAGGCCCTTTTCTATTGTTGCTCCAGAAATCGAAAATTCCTATTTTGCTAGTTTATATAGTGCCGAATAGCTAGACTAGCATTATGGCTAGATCAGGAATACTAAGTTTCAATCATATCAATTCACCCAAAATAAAAAAGCAAGATTGTAATGCAATTTCGCATGATTTGGTTTCATTTCTCGTAATGGATCGCAACTTGGAGAAAGAAAGCAACATTGGTCGTGGGCAAAAAAGCAACACATCAATTCGATTAGAAAAATTCAATGTGTGCGTGATGTTGTACAGTTGATTAGTAGTAGTAAATTCAAAGGCGCACAAAAAAAAAAAGATTACCATCCGCTACCGAGAGTCGAACCGCGACCGTCAGCATGACGGCTCTTCATTGTAACCATCCAGTCACCACATCAAGTTGAGGTGAAAGGAATAAAAGTCCTACAGTTTCGTCGGTTTTTGAGGCACTCAACGTTACAACAATGAAGCAAATTTCGGTCGCACACACTTACATGGCTTCGTTTATTTCATAAACCGCATGGTGACTTGATGAGAGGGCGATAGGAGTGTGATGACGAGTGCAGATAAAAATAGAACACTTGACAGCGGAATAGCAACAGTGGAATATGGTATAGCGGCGTTCTGTGCCATTGTCTCACCCATATTGAGAAGTTGTTGACGGTTGAACAAAAACCCAACGGTTGCTGCGATTGTCAAGGCACTAGGCACACAGCGATAACCACTTGCACACACTTGCATGGCTTTGTTTATACCATAAAAAGCTTTGTGGAACATGATGGGCAAATTTGCCTTTTCAGAATCATGCGGATTTCTCAAGATATGATTGCAAAAACTGCAAAATTGCAATTTTGCATTTTTTGCTACAATTTCAATTTTTGGGTGTTGATTCAGTACGTCAAGATCGGAAAATTTATGAATGCAACGAAATGAATATGCTCATGTTTCTTTTTTCAAAATTAAAACGAATTGGACGCAAAAACCAGCATGTCACGGCTACACTTCCCGAGGTAGCGACGCAGGCGGTGTTCCTCGACACGCTTTACAGCAGGCCGCAACTGATCCAAATATCATGGATGACAAGCGCTGTCGAGAAATGTCGGAACAATAGAGATCTGACTATTCCGAAACAGATACTAAAAAAAACCATTGTGTGCAACTCGATAGCTTTTTTTTTTATTTATTTACGACACTTTGCACCTGAGTGCATTCGTGTCGGTCAATTCTTGATTCACTAATTCTCAATTTCGACCGCTCTAAAATTTTGCATTTTTGTCTCAATTTTTTTTTATCTTCTTCTGCTTCTATTCTTCCGCTTTTTCCACTTCTCTTTTTCAGCTTTTCTTTTGAAGTTTGTTTTTCTTCCACTTTTTTTCTTCCGCTTCATCTTTTCGGTTTCTCTCACCCGATTCTTTTCTTCCATTTCTCTGCTCTCACTTCTTGTTTCCTGCTTTATCTTATTCGTTTTTTTTCTTTAGTTTTATTCTTCCGTTTAGCTTTTTAAACTTTTGTTCTTACGCTTCTCGTTTTCCACTATTTATCCTCCGCATCTATTCTTCTGCTACTTTTCTTCCGCCTTTTTCTTCCTCTGCTTCTCTTCTTTCACTTCTACTCCTCCGGTTAAGTTCTCTCGTTTCATCTGCTTACGTTTATCATCTACCGATTCTCTTATTCTGCTTCTCATATTTCTGTTTTCTTGTGTTACTACAATTCTTTCGTTTTTTTCTTCCGCTACTTATCTTCCACATTCATACTTCCATTTCTTTACTTCTGCTTCTCTTCTTCCATTTCTTTTTTAAGTGTTACACGTTTGAAGTATTAAATATTCGATGAAAGATTATTAATTAAAAGCTCCTTAGCCTACTACAAAACTACTATAAAACTAATGCAATTTGTACTTAAACCTATTGTAAGTAATAAGAAATAAGAACCCTTTGAATTCGAAAACTAAACTGAAAAAGCAAACTTACAGCCGAGCTTACAGCTAACCTACAAAGTGAACGCAATACGATTCCCCTAAATTGATTATTCCTACAATAAAATTGTACGTCAGGTTTATCATAGACCCTTTATACGAAAAAAATTAAATATAATTTTAGCTTGAAGCTAACATCATGAAAAAGTTGTTTGCTGTCGAGATTTGGTGACACAACTTTTGAAATAACTAAGCGGGTTCTGGAGATATCTCCCAAACGTATACAAAGAGCGAACATGAAACGATTGCAACACTTACAACTGGACGATGTTTTTTCCCACAGGAAAGAAATTAACCAAATTTCACACAATTTCTCTCCAAAGTCAAGTGGAGACGCGTGAAAACATTTTGTACGCTCACATGAAAAATAAGTGAAATTTTGCTTAGGGAAAAATGCTGCAAATCTGTAATATAACCGTATCAAGTGTACTAAAAAGGTTCAACGACCGTTTGACTTTGAATCACAGTGCGAAACTGAATTAAATGCATACAAGGTTCAAAACTTCCTAAACCACGATGAACGGCTGCAAACTGTTGCCCAGACTCGTGCTAGGAAGCTCTGCACGAATATGTTGATCAGATACTGTTGCTGTATGATGGATGACGAAACATACGTCAAATCTGACCTCCAACAAATGCCAGGACAGGACTTTTGAACCGGAAAAGATAAATTCAAAGTGAATGATCGGTTCACAAGGAAGAAAATGTTAAATTGTGCATCAAAATACATAATCTGCTTTCAACACCTATGGAAAGCAAAGTGAAATTTTCGTCATAACTCAAGTAACAATATTAGTTTTATTCCAACCGTATAGCACTCCTCCCGGCTTTGTTGATGAAACTACATTCAAAGCTGGTTTGTCCACCAACACCTCCTCTATGCATCTTCAAAGCCAAAATGTGTACAAAATGGCCCACTCTATAGACGGTTGTGCAAACAAATGTATAAAACCTTTACAAGACCATAAAGATTTTAAAATGTTCTAGTAAAAGATGTTATGAGAACCTTGAGAATCTTCATAGTTAAAACCTATTGGCTGCCATCAAAACCAGCATAGGGCCATATGGCCACAGCTGTCAAACAGCACGGTGATATCGTGGTTGGTTTTGTTGTTCTACTTGGTTCGATTCACTGCTCTTCTGATTGATTTCACAGTAAACTATATCGAAGAAAAAAAGTTCTAGTGTTGCAAGAAATTTTGTTTGATAGCAAAATAACCAAAACAAATTGATTTTTTTATAGCTTATCATGCTCCAAACCATATGCGCCTTTAGTTTTATGGTGAATATTGGCACGATAAGAGCCGAAAATACACGCGCCTCGGAGATTGTGCGAGTTTACATCAACAAAAACCAAATTCAAATAAATATAACCGACAAATGAATCATAGATTTTCTGAAAATTTATGGAATTCATTAAGGTTATCAAAAAGAATGCCAAAATCGGTCTCTGATCTACAATTAATTTGTATGACATTTAAAATTTGGAATTTATTTTTCCACATTTCAATTATTTCATTTATTTCAATATGGCGATTGGAAGAAATCACAGTTTTGCCAAAGAGCCAAATTATCGTCGCAATGGCTACTATAAAACTATTTGGTAATTTGGTGACTTTCCTCAATGACAATGTTTCGTTTAATGCATTTACTGGAGGCAAAATCGTTTTAAATGCTTTTTCAACTGACCATAATAAGATAGTTCTAAAACGGCATTTCAAAACAGCATTTTACGAGTTCATAAAGTCAAAATAAAACCTTTTATAGGAGTAAAAGGAATTTCAGAAGATCGTTGTGAAGAAGCTGTGTAGGTTCTCATACACATGACTTAAACTTGAACCCTATTGGCACCCCTTACTGCCATAATAAAACCAAACTGATTTCTAGTGACTTTCATAAAACTTTAATAAAACTTAATAAAACTGAATGGTTTTTGCAATGTTACTTGGGAACAGGCACCATCAATGTTGAAATTTATAAGAGTCAATGCATCCAAAAGCGTGTTTTGCCACTGTATAAGCTCTTATGTTTGGCGGGAAGAGAAATCATAGAGAAGTCTACCAAACTACCTCCAATAATTGATCCAATGTATGTAAACTGAGGCTAATAAATGAATGAAACTGGCATGAAAATTTGGTTGTTATCCGATAAATACATGAGAATTTATAGTAATTTAGCTGTGTTGTAATAAATTCAGGGTCCCCCTTTAGTACATACTAATTCTAGCATGCGTAATAGATAATAAAATTTGCATAAAGAACCCGGATACTTTTCGATTTATACCGGGAAAGAAACCAGTTACTGTATTGAACTAAAATTCTCATGTTACGCCATAAAAGACTTACCTTACCTTACCAATCAGACTAAGGCCGGCGTGGCCTCTGATGTACACAGAAGTTGTCTCCATTCTATTCGGTCCATGGCTGTCACTCGCCAGCCTCGCTGTCTGCGGAGGGTCCGCAGGTCGCCTTCTACTTGATCGATCCACCTTGCTCGTAGCGCGCCTCTTCTTCTAGTAGCCATAAAAGACATCGGAATTAAAATACAAGTAAAATGTTGAAAATCTGCTGGGAGATAAGTCTTAAAAATTTGGCGAAGAGTTCGTATTTGATTTTTTTTTTAATAATATACCTAATGACTCATTCTACGAACAATTGCTTACATAGGGTATGTGTCCTTAACTGAGCCTAATATGCAACAATCGATTACAATTTTTATTATAACTTATAAGGTATTTGAACAGGAAGTAAAATTTAACTTGCTATACACTTGCTAAAATATGTTAAATAAGCCATCTGGTAGTATGTATCACGAAAAGTTACACAACTCATTTCATAAAGTCAGAAACTTTCGAGGGATATGGATGTACATACATATTTAAAAAAACGCAAACACGTTGATTTAAACCACTTTCACATTTTAATCAATTCCAGGATCCCGGAATAAACTACAACAACACAACCCGATCCCAGCTTACCTTCTTACCGTCGACGGAGGACGATGGCAAGCTGATAACGTGCCGTGCCGAAAACCCAAATGTCACCGGATTGTATCAGGAAGACTCGTGGAAGATAGAAGTAGTATGTAAGTAAAAATTGCACAATCCACCGGTCTTGAAAAGGGTAACTTAACTTATGCTCCTTATACACTGATTCGCTACGTTGAACCATAAATGTCACTATCGGAATCTATATAGCTTTGGTTACTTCATTCGCTATTTGCGCCCTCCGGTCCTCATAACCATAAGTAGAGGGGATCACCATCTTTGGCATCGACGACGACGGTGTGAAGACTATAACCGGCAGAAGGAAATTAATTAAATTCAAATTCGAACCACCGCTCGTAAAAACTAATAGCTCTAATAACGCTCTAAAACATTTCCGCGTGTTTGGCAATGCGATGGCATCAACGGAAAAGGCTGGCACCGGAAGTCATGGTTTGGTTGGAACACTCGCAGTTCGCGACACATTCAGTTTGGCACTTCAACAGAGGGAGGAAACTTTTTTTTTCATTACCAACTTAATTGCGGTTCCGATTTGGTGCGCTTGATAAAAGTTTATCTGTTTTGTGTCAGAACAAGATTTCGTGAGGGCGGTGCAAAAATGCGACTTCTAAGTGTTGGTGACAGCTTCGCTTCGGCAGATAATTCGAGAAGAAACCTTTTATTTTTCATACACTTCCGGGTCTAATTCCACGCCAGCTCGTTATTTTTACAGTGAGAATATTGAAAATCAACACCCCAGCTCATAATGAGTCTATGAGTCTTGCTACACCCTACCATGTGAAGTAGTACTAGTGCCGAAAATGAAAACTTTAAGGCAAAGATCGTATCAGGAAGTCGGCTATACATTTTGCTTGCACATTCATGTCTCATAACATTTATCTAAACGAACTATTGCAAAGACGAAGAAAGGTTCTTAGAACCCGTCCGTCGTCCCAACAAGCAACAACCCAAGTTGGCGCGAGATCTCGTCGTATAATCGAAAATGAATTAATTCGATGGCACCGTCATCACCATCACCAGACTGCAACCTACGACAAACATCTAGCATTGTCGCTTGGAGCTGGGCGTGAGAGCTAACGGGGTTATGGGGTTACTTTGAAGAACAGCCAACAACCAGAGCAGTAGCAGCAGCAGCAGCTCGAGTAAGCAATAATCATTTTCCGAGCCATTTTCGGGTGTGGAAATGGTAGTTAGATGGGAAATTTGGCCAAAGCACTTTAGTCTCTGTGGTGAAATTTTATGGCTCAACGAGTCAACGTATGAAATTTAGAGTGAGACCTTTGATGATCTTTTTTCGGCGGTGGTCGTTTGCACAAATTTTAATAATGAGATGAACATTGGTAGCGACCTTCGTGTACACTTCCGTTGGATTTAAGGAAACGTGTGTGGTTTTTTTTAATGAATAATTATACCTTATGAAAAAACATTTTAAAGTCTGGGTTATCACCTTGATTCAAATCGATCGTGTAAAGGGTGTATTCGATAAAAATGGCACACACATATATACTCATCAAAATTAAACTGATTATCGGATTTTCTTGAAATGTTCAGGGAATGAAGAACTACTAATGAGTTTTGATTAACAACATTTGTTTTATTCAATTTCGTCTCCCATCCCGAATGCCCGCACCTTCCTTTTCGCTCCACCCATAAAATTTTGTACAACCGATTTTCCCAGTGTTTTTGTTGTTTTTACCCAAATTTTCTTCAATTTCAGCTCTGTTTTCATAGTTTTGGGATGTTCGCAAAGTTCCGTTTTCATAATTGCCCAGAATTTTTCAATTGGACGAAGTTCCGGTGAATTTGGTGGGTTCATATCCTTTGGCACAAAATTGACTCCGTTGGCTCGGTACCACTCCAATACGTTTGGAGCATAGTGGCAGGATGCTAGATCAGGCCAAAACAGAGTTGATCCTTTGTGCTTCTTAATGAATGGCAGGAGACGCTTCTTAAGGCACTCTTCCGTGTAAATCGCACTGTTTATTGTTCCGGAAGTGATGAAGGGAGCACTTATTTCACCACATCCGCAAATCGCCTGCCAGATTAGAAACTTCTTTGCAAATTTCGATAGTTTCTTCTTTCGAAGACCCTCCGGAACATCGAACTTCGACTTGGCAACGAAATATTCTTGCCCAGGAAGTTAACGGAAGTTGGCCTTGACGTATGTTTCGTCATCCATCACGATGCAACCGGATTTGGTGAGCAGCTTCGTGTAAAGTTTCCGGGCGCGGGTTTTCGCAGTGATGTTTTGTTTTTCATTCCGGTTTGGGCCTTTTTGCACTTTGTAAACATGTAACCCAGCACGCTTCATGGTTTTCTGCACAAAACCGACTGACACCTTAGACTTTTTAGCGACATCTCGAATTGACATGAATTGTTGTACGACTTTCCTGGCCATTTTACTGTCCATTGGACCACTTTTACGACCACTCCCTTCATTCCTTTGGACAATCAGACGCTCCTTTAAGGTTCTTATTACACGAGACACAGTTGTATTTGCAATTCCAAGCCTTTTAGCAATCCACCGGTGGGACGCCCCTGGATTTTGATTGTGAGGGCACAAAATTTCTCACGGACAATTTCTTGTTTCGACGACATGACTGGAACTACTGAATGTATAACTATGAAACTTGGCAGATGTAAATAATACACTATTGATAAGATCTACTCAAATTTCTAGGTTTTTTACTCATACGATTCAAAAGTTACAGAAGATTTTCTGTGTGCAATTTTTATCGAATACACCCTTTAAATCGTGTTAAGCAAATGATAAAGAACAAAAGCAGGGTTCGTGCCAATTTGTACAGCCCAAGAAATATCGATAAAGTTTTTCATGTACTGGGTGAGAAAAAAATATCCGTTTTTTTCGCAGTGTACGGATTTGACAGATGGTAAAAATAGCACACCAATGTTTTATTTTTTTCTTGGTTCATGACAAACAAACAAAAAGGTTTCATTTGAGTTCGTTCACGCGTAGTGTCACAATGCAGACAAATACATTACAAAGTGCGGAGGAAACACTCCTGTGTTTATCGCTAGGACATTTAAAATGTCAATACAAACTGTTCGAGATGCTATAAAATGATATAATGAGCTTGGAAATTTGGAGGATTGTTCAGAAAAAAAACTGCGAGAACCCCTCAAATCCGAACTGTACTGCGTCAAAGGGTTAATCAAAGTTCTTAAAGGTCAATCCGAAAAATGCTGGCGTCGGTGGTGTAGTGGTAAACGTGGCTGCTACTTGGCACCCCAGTAGGTCTGGGTTCAATCCCAGTCGACACCGGTGGTTTTTCTGAGGCGAAAAAATCTGGTCACGTATTCCTTCGGAAGGGAAGTATAGCCGTTGGTCCCGGCTCGTATTCATGAGTCGCTTGGTAGGGTCCAGGTGGTGGAGTCGTCTTCCTGGCAGCGGTTATTGTCACCATGTGAAGAAATAGGCCGACGGAAAAAAAAATCCGAAAAATGGCATAATCATTGAAAAACTACCCCAAACAGAACGAATTATTCTATATGAGAATTTAGGATTACTTTCTTATATATTTTCAAAGAACCACTACCTAAATGACAGGATGAAAGATTTTGTTGAAGGAGTTCGGTAATGGACATCATCGGAAAGTTTTATCTTCAAAGAGAAAATTTTCACTGTTTTATCTTCGAAGAGAAAATTTTCACAGCAATACCACAACCACCAAACCGATCGCCAGCTTTCGCCGAAGGGTTCTTCTAACCATATGAATAAAGCCAGATCACACCATCACATCAGTCTACCAAAAGCTTCTAACGGGCACTGTAGCACTATGGGCATGTACACATTTTGGTAAGAACAAATGGATGTTTCAACGAGATTAAACACCATCACATGCAGCAAAAAGGACGCTTGTACTCTATAACAGGTTCTTCTAGAGATACTAGAGATACTAGATCAAAGATGAATGTCCAACTCTCCTGACCGTTGATCCTAACCATCCTCCATTGGATGTTTTCGTGACTATTCCTCGCTGTTCCTACACGATGTGAAGCAAGACCTTTGAACCACCACCGACTTGATTTTGAATCACTAACTGAATACCTGTCAATATGGACTGGACGGAACTACTCAATATACAGGATGTAGACGATACGACAGAGCGCTTCTGTAACATCGTCTGCAGAAGGCTCAATGAAAACCTCCCTAGGATTCGGTCACCTGTTAAGCCACCATGGAACAACCCAGAACTGCGTAGGTTGAAACGTGAGCGAAACGGTAAAAAGAGGTTACTTTGGAATCAACGTTCCTTCGCTAATCAACAGGCCATCAAACTTGCAAGTGGCGTATTCTGGAGTTTTGTAAATTCGAAGAGGAAATGCTCTTCCATCCCGGCAAATGTATTTCTAGACGAATCTGAATCATCCTCAGCTGAAGAATCATGCGAACTGTTTGCGATGTTGCTTTGTTGCTAGGGTCGAACTACAGTCGGTTTCGTTCTTTACGGTCTCAATTTCCAAGGTCTCGTTCTTTTCAGGCAAACCGTAAAAATCTATATCCGCAGCTTATGGGATTTTAACTAATTGGGGGAAATGAGGTACTGATATACGCAGACGATTTGAAAATCTACCTAGTAATGAGGTCTACTGAGGACTGCAACCGACTTCAAGAACTTCTAGACATGTTTTCCATCTGGTGTAAGATTACTTATTGTGTTGCTACCACGTTCCATCGATCAATGTGTCCCATTCAGTGCTGGGCTCCATCACGGTACTGACAGCGTTTGAATTGACAAATGAGATTCTTGCAATTGACAATCAATGTAACAGAAGAGCCTCTCACTCTCCCAAACTTCTCATCAACATGAAATAACAACCGAGAGATATTTTTCTCTTGCGTTTCTCACTCATTTTCTATATCTTGTACAAGTGTTATGTGATACGATCGTATTACCAAGAATAAATATACTGGCATGGAAATTGACCGTCATTTTAGATGTTAGATTCAAAAACGGTATTCGTTTTAGGGACATTATCGGCAATGAAATCCAGGTTTCCAGTGCTGTGGTGCGGTATGGGGACACTATTTGGGAATATCAATTGAATTTCCGGGAATTGGTGTCAAAATCTTTGGAAAAATTCTTAGAAACTATGTCTATTCCATTATGGGCCATAAGCCGATTTTTCCTCGGAAAGTTCATCCCGGAACAGGTTCTCGTCGGGTTTCGAGAGGCCATAAACAAAACTAGCCACAAAACGTTGAGAAATATCCTACTAAAGAAATATCATGAATTTTGAAACCCATATTGCCAGGCCACTTGAGGCCCCACGGGATCCTGACAGGTCCCTGAACAAATCATTAGATGGCCACAAAACGTTAAAAAGTATCTTCCTGGAGAAATTTTTCGAATTTATTAAATTAATTAATTAAATACTAATATTGCCAAAGATTTCTTCAAAATATGTTCATGGCCATACCGGACCACAGCCCCAGCAACCCGGGAACCAAGAGAATCTAAACGGACAATAATATCCATGAAGCGGGTGAGTTTTTGAATCTAACGGTGCCAAAAGAATTAAAATTGGACAATAATTGCCAGAAGTTTGCCCATTAAGCTGAAAATAATTTGTCTTGCATATCTTTCTCAGAGATAATTAGTGAGTGATTTATTTTTCAACTCTCTTCATATCACATTCTCCAGCAGTCATGTAGGCTTTTTGCCAGAAACGATCAAATGAGATCAACCTGTTTGTGAGTGACACAGTATTTGACCATCATTCGTGAGTTCTAATGATCATGAGAAGATGATTGTCATAATATTATAACCGTCATGAAAATGCACAGCACTGGTCCCATTACTACCATTTAACCACCACATTGATGGGAATGTCCTCGAGCGCGTTGATCAGGTTAGAGATTTGGATGTGGATTGGACAAAAAAAATTCATTTAATCAGCACATCAGCACCATCATCTAGCAAGCTTCACGACAATTGGGATGCACAACCAAAATCTCCCGTGATTTCACCGATCCTCACTGCCTCAAAGCACTCCACTGTGCACTTGTTCTACCGGTTCTTGAAAATGCTGTGGTAATTTGGTCTCCGTATCAACTGTCATGTGACCTCAGAATTGAACGTGTTCAACGTAGATCCAGACGTGTTGCACTCAGAAGCCTAGCGGCGTAATCCTCAAGATCTCCATCTGTATCTCGGACGATGTCGGCTACTTGGACTCGACACGCTGCACCGTCGCCGAAGTATTCAACAAGCTACCCCAATCGCTAAGATAGTGAACGGTGACATCGACGCACCTGCACTTCTGTCTTGCATTGACGAGTGGGAAGACAACTTAGATTGTTATTTCTACTGCTGACCAGATTCCATAAGACTTCTTGAGATTTTAACGAGCCACTAAGTAACATCAAGTGTTCGCACCCCTTCGTTGGTTGACGACCTCTTCGCCTTTCAAGAATCTTAGCCAGGAATCGAGAGGGTTCCATTTGCTTGATTAGTTCTCAAGCTATGCAGATATATGTGTTTCATTCGTATGGGAGCCCCACCATTCAGAATGGGGAGGGGTCAAAAACAAAAATTGAAACTTTTTTTTGCCTTCAGAACTTATTGAAGAAGTTGAGACTTCTTCGCTTTCTGGAAAGCAAGGGGGGAGGCTCCAATACAAATGAAACACAAATTTCTGCATAAGTCGAGAGCTAATTAAGAAAATGGAACCAAGGTTGGTAAGTGGAAGTTTTTGAAGGCGAAAAATGTTTTCATAGTGGTTCAAGACCACTCGCACTTCTACAAAGGGAGGCTCCCATGCGAATGAAAAAAAAATTTTTGCTTAACTCAAGAACAAATCAAGCAAATGGATCCAAATTAGTCATGAGCGAGATTTTGAAGGCAAGAAATGCTTTTATGGTTATGACCTTGGTTATGGTACCCCTGCTCTCTCTGGAAAGGGGGGCTCGCATACAAATGAAACACAAATTTCAGCATTCGAGAATTAATCAAGCAAATGGTACCAAATTGGGGGTTTTTTGGAGGTAAGAAATGTTTCTATGGGGATTTTAAAATTTCCCTGACGCTCATACAAATGAAACCATTTTTTTTTTTGCATAACTCGAGAACTAATCCAACAAATGAAACCAAATTTGACATGGGCTTGAGTTTTTGAAGATGAGAAATGGTTTTATGGTGAATCGAGACACCTTTCTGGAAAGGGGGGCTCCCATACAAACGTAACAGAAATTCCAACCAAACCTGAGAACTATCCCTACAGCTATTCAAATTTGTATGCAGAGATTTTTAGGTCGAGAAAGGAGCTCAGATAGTTCAAGATCCCTCCTCCCTCTGGAAGAGGGGGCTCCCATATGAATGAAACACAAATTTAAGCATAACTCGAGAATTATTCAAAAAAATGCAACCAAATTTGGCATATGCGGATTTTTGGAGGCAGAATTGGGGATCTGAAGAGGGGATGCCATACAAATAAAATAAAAGCTTCGGCATGATTCGAAAACTAACAAGAAAATAGAACCAAATTTGGCATGCAGGGAATTTTGAAGGCAGAATTTTTTTCTTAGATGGTTCGAGACCCGTCTACTATGGAGACTGGCTCTCGCAAACAAAAAAAAAGCAACTTGAACCAAACATGAGAATTATCCATGCAACTTTAGCACAAAATATGTATTTCTCGGGTTGGCAGCTTGTTCTGATAGAAACTTGAACCCCGTTTTAGTCAAGAATGGAGGATGCTTGAGTTACTCTCAGTGCCACATTATGTTCAAGAAGTTATTCTAAGATTATGCAAGAGAAAATTACGTTCAAACTGACACGATACGGCAGAAACTTCCGATCCAACGGTTAAATTAAAAACACCAACCTTCGCTTTTTTGCAGAAATTACACTAATATAATACACAAACAAACATATTTTAATAAAATTCACTCCGAAAAAAAATTATAAACGCACTAGGTTCAGCTAGTAACTTAGCTAGTAGCATTTTTTGCTTTGAAGAGAGGGGCCCCCTGTAAAAAGTGGAGGTAGCACATCGAATCTTCCAGTCCATCTAAACCATTTTGCTATAAGCTACCGATCCACTGATTGACTGTTAATTTTCCAACTTTTGTTGACGTCTGAATTGAGTTATCTCAAAATATAATAATCCGTCCACTACATCACAGAACATAACGATTGGTTGAGCGGGTTGAAGATAACGAAACTATTGGGTATAGGACCAAGTCTCCCCCGGTTAGTGCTAAACCGATAAGCTTGGACATCGATTGATGCATACAGTTGCCAGAAGGCACGAAATGCATCTACGGACTCTTATGTTTACCAAATTCCTCAATAGTAATTTGAAATGGAGTAGCATAGATTGTTTTTAAGAAACTTCTGCTTAATTGATGCAGATATACAGTTGCAGTAGTAAAATAGTTTGTAAGATGCAGTTATAAAAATTGAAAGTTTACGAAAAAAAAATGGCTTCGAACATCGGCTGTGAACAGTTGTGTCGATATATTACGTTGTACTTTGCTATCGGACATGGCACGTTTCGTATAATTTCGGTTATCTATTGTTTCGTGGCGCGAGTGATCGAGTGAGCAAAGAAAAAAAAACAACAAATCAACAAAACAAACAAAACCCCAAAAATTCAACAAAGTGAAACAACTTATCCGAAAAAAAACTGCTTCCTGGTGAGATGTGGTGGTTCACTGGGGCCGGTGATAGGGATCACAATTATTTGTAATTTAGAATATTGGTTCGTCATACTCGCCTTGCCTCCATATCTTGGAGCAAGTCAATCACTGTCCCTTTTTTTCGAGTGGCTTCAACAGCATCTTTATACTGTTGGTATAAATCTCTCCAAATTGGCTGTCAAGCGTTTATAAAATTAACCTTGTTGTTCTGATGAGAAATCACCATCACACTTTGTTAGTGGCTCCAATAGCATCCTTACTATTGGTTCAAATCGGGTCATATCGCATTCCCAGCATTATAAAGAAAATCAAAAATCGGTACTAATATTTCGTTTACTAGCTCCAGTGACTTCTCGTGGAAGTGCAGAGAAGTTCTTGGCTTCCAATGAAGCGAGTATCAGGTCAACACATTTCCTTCCTCTCCGTATTTGACCTGCATTCGGGCGAGGCCGGCACCGGTACTGTCTTAGTTTACGATCAACAGTTTGTACACATTGAAGATGTATGCTAGTCCCAAGCATCATCTATTAGTTCTCTGTGCTGCATAACAGCTGATCTGACAATAACGGAGTAGCAACCATGTCCACGCTCATGCTTGAGAGGGGACCCTATCCTGGAAAATATCTTATTTCTTGTTATCATTTTTGGGATGCTTTATCATCGGAAATTTGGTGCTCATCGCATTTTTTGATATCTAGTAGCTAATTTGAACCAAACTTGCTTCAGCAATAAAGACGCATTGCTAGACGGAACTTTAATCGCGTTTATCTCGGAAACATGTCTTTAAAACTGGTGGTTGCTTTATCGCAGATTCTATGCGACCGACATAGATTTTTTTCAGCATGTAAAAATAGAGTATCTTCCTTATCACGAAGCGGTTATTGAGATTTTGAAAAATATGCAAAATAACGGCATTATAATAAAAATGAGCTGTTTATTTCAACAAAAATTAAGACATCAAAAAGCTGTTGAGTAACAAGGTAGCCACTTCATTTAAATGTGCGGAAAATAAATTCCAGCCAAATGAATTGTGTAGAACCCGAGATACAGCGACCGCCAGTTTAGAAGACATGTTCTCGATGTAAATGTGATTAAAGCTTCGTTCAGCAATGCGTGAAAGTGTTTGAAACAAATTATCTTGAAATGAGTTGCTAGTAATTAGAAAAACTTTTTGCGCAATATTTCCGAGGGCAAATGCTTCCTGAAATTGAATATTTCATTTGCATAAATAAATTATGTATTCAATTTTAACAAACTTACAGGGTCTCTCATATTTTTTTTCAGTATTTTTTCTGAATAACTTGAACAGAGTCCAAAAAAGCATCCAACCGATTGACCTTAAACATAATAATTGTGTACATACTGTCAAAAAAAATTACGGATTATTGACAAAAAAAAAACAAAAACTGATATATAAGGACTTTTTTGTTTCAAAGTGCTGTAACTCTAGAACGGCTCAAAACACCGTGAGTTTTTAAGTTATTTTTACGTAAAGTGTGATGGACACGATGGAATTCGAATTTTTCAATTTTAATGATACTCATTTGACGAAAACTGCAATTTAATTTTACAAGTGAAACAAAAAACAGCATGTTTGGCAAGACTGCCGCCCAAAAATTTTGTTTTGTAATGGATCGTTGACCAATTTACTTTCATAAATATCCAACAGATTTGCACTTCGTCTCGGTCACTTCGAATGGAATGACCCATATAGCCTTAGTGGATCAGATCACCCCTAATCTACAATTGTCAGAAAATGATTGTTTTACTGGAGTTAGTGTCGGGAAACGTGGATCCTGGCAGCAAAAGCGCCTGTTTATGCTATTAAGGGAACTGAACAGCAGCCACAATCAATAGTTCAACAGTATTATGTTCTCGTTCTGTTGAACTACCAGCAAACAATTTTCATAAGCATTTTTCTATTAAACTTTTCCGACTATCTGTAATAAAGTCAGCTGTCGCTCACTGTTCTAACTCTTTTTGGATTCCCTAAGCTCGGTAGTTTCTCCATTGATGCAAAGATTTCAAACCGATTTGCCGCTTCGTAGCAAACTTTCTCGTACAGCTTAATTATTTAGAGCATTTCAATTAATCCCAGCATATAACTTTCGACTTTTCACTACAAGCTGACCTGCTTCTACCTAACCTACGTCTTCGCCGACCAAGCTCATCTTCAGTCTTCAGCTCAAGACGATATGCTTTCTTTCAATTACGCTCGTAAAACTTAATACTCTCAACTTTAAACAATAAAACTGAATTAAAAGATGCACTGACATGTTTATAATCTTGCATCTCGACCTCTCCGCTCAGTTTGAACGTCAGCAGCGGAACACTACAATATCTACTCTGGCACGGAATGCAGCTGCACCGAAATAATTGCGTTTCGGTATGTACTGTATGGAACAAGGACTTGGTTGGTCCTAGTTTGGTTCATTCTTCCTGGCCGTGGATTACAACGAATATGCCCTTCACCAAAACTAAAGCAGACAATCCAACCTAGAAACGATGACTATGACGACGGAAGGAAGGAAAAACTAACCCGTTTGTATGCATGTGGTGCCAAAGTGCATATTACATACATAGTTGCTGGTACTGCTGCTGCTAGCCTGGGAATGAATGCGGTGTAAGAATCGGTTCGTACACTATACTGTGCTCGTATATATGTGCTTACTCATTCATACCCTTTAGCAATATTGGCCAGCCTGTTCTGGGCCAAAACAGGGAAAAGGAAAGAACGCAATCTACAGATCAGCTCACTACTGAACGCTTCGGTTTTCGGTGCCGGCACCGACGAGGCAGCAGAGGGTTATAGAACCGACCCGTAAAGAGTTGTCGGAACGCCATCGTAGTAAAACTAGCTTATTGCCATCTGCAGAACGTGTAGACAATCTGTGTGAACTGTTACACTTTCCTTCTCACCCCAAGGAGTGTCTATGAGAAAATGTGACACTGAGGGAAAAACCCATCGGTGATATCGGTGATGCCTACGATTAACGGGACTTAATAGAGTGAAATTTATATAACAAAAAAAATAAACGAAACAAACTTTTCATCAACTTTGATGTTGTTCAAATTCAAAATATACTTTTGTTGCATTTACTTTAACAAGTTGCGATCAGGTAGTTATGATTCATAGAGATAGGTGAATTAGGTAAACCCTATTTTTTTGTCCCAACGCACGATGCAGCCAAAGTTTTTGTTTGTTTATATTAATGTGTTCATTGCTCCTTTATCTAAAGACTGTATTCGATGAAATTTGGACACACAAATAGGTCACCAAAAATTTTCCTTGAGCCCGATTCTTTTCAAACTTTCTGGAAAAGTACTACTGAATGGTTAAGTTTTGACATCATTGGTTTATTGAACCTCTTCTCCCAACCCAAATGCCGCACCTTTGTCTTGACCCCTTTCATCAACTTTTGGGCAATGATAGGACCGACTTGCTTACTTACTTTTGACCACACTTTCTTTAGTTCAAGTTCATTTTTTTTAATCAGTTTTGGAATTTTAACGAGCTTTGCCTTCATGATTGCCCAACATTTTTCAATTGGGCGAAGTTCCTGAGTGTTTGGAGGGTTGACGTCTTTTGGTACAAAAACTACATTATTATCTTTGTACCAGTCTAAGACGGACCGGGCATAGTGGCAAGATGCCAAATCCGGCCAAAACAGTGTCGGGCCATCGTGCGATCTCAAGAAGGGCAGAAGTCGTTTTTGGAGGCATTCGTCCTTGTAGATTTGTCCGTTGGCGGTCCCAGAGGTGATGAAGGGCTGACTCGTTTTGCCACATCCGCAAATCGCTTGCCAGACAAGGAATTGTTTTGCGAATTTCGACAGTTTCTTCTTCCGTACACTCTCCGGAACGGCCAACTTAGAGGTAGTGACGTAGTGTTCCTATCCTGGCATTTGTTTGGTGTCGGCTTTAATGTAGGTCTCATCGTCCATCACAATGCAGAACGGTTTTGTGAGCCACTCCCTGTACAGTTTTCTTGCACGAGTTTTGGCCACCGAGTTCTGTTTATCGCTCCGGTTTGGTGCCTTCTGGACCTTGTACACATGTAATCCCTGATCTAAATGTTGGGATAATGCTAAAATTGGTTCAATACCATCCTGGCTTTCTCCGGATTGGATGTGGCACGTTTTTTGCCACTACCATTTTTCCGCTTGGTTGTCTTACGGTCCTTGAACGTTTTGATCACATGAGATACGGTTGAATTTGCGATTCCGAGCTTTTTTCCGATTCATCGATGAGAAGCGTTTGGGTTTTCGAAGTGAGTGCCCAAAATTTGTTGGCGCACTATTTCTTCATTCGAAGCCATCACTGAAACGATTTTCACGAAACTCATTACATAATTGACACAACACAATGAAATACATTCAGTTAAATTTCAATAATTTTTATCCACACGCTAAAAAGTTACGAACAATTGCGTGTGTCCAAATTTCATCGAATACAGTCTTTATTGCAAAAGCTAGCCATATAATCTTGAAAAAGTTTTCAAACTTCTAAAATGAGTGTAAATATTACGCATTTTAGTATGTGTGTAAAAAGAATGTTGCAACACCGCTCAAGTTTGCTGGCAACACTGCAGAGCGGCGACTTTGGGTGCCGTCGATAAATAGAGAAAGAGAAAGAGTGGGAGAACAGAAAGTAAACAAATGATAGATGTAGTAACGTTTGCATTTTAAAAACTGGACAAAACTGCCGATTTTTCACCTTCATCCGTACTGACAAAACTACCCATGCAGCATCAATCATAGTCACCCATGAGTCAGCAGACAAAATTTGACAGCTCTATCAGTCGAACTCTAACCGTGATGACAAAAACAGCGAAGCAACTCCGTTCAGAAGTGTGTGCGTTCAAAGAACGGCATCCCACCGCGTCGAAAACGGACATCGTGCGACACTTTGTGGACGCCAGATATGCCCGTTCCAGCATCTATAACATCTTGGCACTATTAGACAACAATCAGAGCATCGAAAAAAAGCCCGGTTCCGGACGGCTGACGACCCTGAGCGACAAGAAGCTCCAAAAGATGCTGAAGAGGAAGCCCGAGGGAAAAGTGGCTACATCGCTGTGTGCGCTTGGCCGGGAGGTCGGTTCATTCGGCCAAACAGTGAAAAAGTACCTGGCGAACATGAACATACATGTCAGGAAGCGGAAGTCGCGTCCACTGGTTTCGGAGCTGCAGGGAATGACGCAGGAGTAAATAAGATGGTCAACTCGATTTTCCCAGCGAATCGCGACGTGACGGTGGTGATGGACGACGAGACTTATCTGACCCTGGATGGCAATGACTGGCAGGGCACTTCGTATTTTACTTCCCCCACGAAGGAAGTGAGCTCCGAGGTGAAGCTCATTTCACACACCAAGTTCCCCACGAAGGTGCTGCTAAGGCTGACAATCAGCGAGAAGGGGATGTCAGAGCCACTCTTCTTTCGCCCCGGACTGACCGTGAATGGGAAAATTTAAAGTACGAGGTTGAGTCTTTCATCAAAAAATACCATAAGGGTGAAGACGCGGTGTTTTGGCTGGATCTGGCGTCGGCCCACTACTCGAAGCGATCGTTGGAGAAAATGGAGCGGCTGAATATCGATGGTATCCAAGTACCCAAGTTGGCTAACCCGCCCAACGTCCTGCATTCCATCGAGAATTTTTGGGCCAACCTGAAGCGTAAGATCTATTTCAACAATTTTGTAGCGAAAACTGAGGAGAAATTGATGAATAAAACGAAGAAAGAAGTCAAAAACACGCGCCATGGCGAATGTTTCGGTTAACTACCGGAAGGCCGCTCGCAAGGGCGTAGAATTTGTTTGCAAGTAAGCTTAAATAAATACCTTCCAAGGGAAATTTATTAACGGCAAATATTTGTCTTACCTTTTTTTTATCCGCAAAAAGTCCATTTTTTAATGCAAACGTTACTGGCACTATGAAAAAGAATGTGTACGAGAAAGAATGTCTTTAAAAGCGAGTGCTACCGTTTATCAGAAGCCACATATCTCCAGCTCTGCTTTGGCCTGTTGTAACCATGCAAAATCCGTTCTGAAATGGTATAAGGCACAAGAGGTCAAATACGGGCCAAAAAAAGCCAATCCGTCTAAATGTCTCGAACTTCACCCGATAAAAAAATACTGAACTCTGGTACAGCGGAAACTTTTAGAAATTAATAAGAAAGCAAATGGGATCGATGATTTCAAGAGAAGATGGAGTATCGTCACAGCGGGCGTATCTGAGGATACCGTACCGAACCGGATGGCGGGTGTACCACAGAAAGTTCGAGAATTTTACAGAAAGAAAGATTAACATGTAACTCTATTATTGTGAAATAAACAATCGGTTTTGTTGAAAAATGTGTAAAATGTCTTTGCAGCTATGGTTTTGGTGTCCGAAATTTAACGTGGACAGGCTTTTGATATATTATTTGTGATAAATATATTGATTCTTTTACTTCCCCGAAGGTTTGGTTTTTGAGCACAACGATTTTTTTTTTTTCGATATCAGAGACATTCAATTTGAATAGTATAGGCTCACCTTGAACAACATAATGTTCGCCGTGTAGAGGGGGGATGGGTTAGTTGCTCAAGTTACCAATTTGACTAGCAGAATGTTTACATATTTGTTTAAGAATTGATGACGGATTCGCAAACCAGTCAATACTTATACATATTCAATATTTCAATATTTTAATGCATGTTAATAATTCGATAAATCTGTCGAACTTCAAGCAGTAAACACATGCTGAGTAACTAGTCTAGTGCCATCATTCGGAACTTAAAGACTGGATACAATTTTCCTCCAGTGTCCAAAACTACTAGCATTCTAGCACATTACTTTCCATTGGGGTTCCAAACGAGTCGCAAAGAATCGCTGACTTTGTTGAAAAATGAATCTCCCAAATGGATGCGATAAATGCCACAGCGTTGCTTCTAAGAGAGGTGTTATCCACTGGACCAGCTGCCGATAGTACTCCGCTCCGATCGGCAATGATGCACGGATTGCAGAGAAAAAAAAAACCAACCGAAGCAAATTTTAAACCACAGACAGAGAAAGTGGGAGGATAGTGTAGATAGCGAGAAAGACATGAAAAATTCAGTATTCTGCACCGGTATCATAAATATTATCTCGAATTTAGGTTAATCGATTGGATTAGACAGCGTCCTGTTAGGGTTGTGCTTGTTCATCGGGATTACATAAGTGGTTTTTCGCCAAAGCTCTGGATAATTCATGTTGTTGAAGCTAGGCTCACTGAGAGAGAGAATCGATTCCAGGTGAACTGGCGCAATCCAAATTGCTTAAAAATTGTTTTGCAACAGAAATGAAATAGAAAAACAAAAGCAAATTGATTCAACTGAAATCCATCGTCATACGAAATAAAACTTTCCAATCCATTTGAAATTTCATGCCCAGCCAGCCAGTCTGAATCGATTGATCGAAAGGTTAATTGAAACTCAAACAAAACACAATCAAAACAGGGCAGGTTCTGTCGTTCGTAAAAGTGATGACCGCTTGCCATTGCATGTTGCACCATGTAGGGGCACCTACCACTGCAAACAACCAATTCAAGCGAAAAATGTTTTCACTCCAAACCACCCAAACACACAAACACACCTAGATGCACATGAGTAGTCCACTTTCGCTTACCATGCTTAAATGTGAGGACGGGGAAAAGGCCAATCGAACATTTTAAAAACATCAATTTTTCAACAAAAATGTCACGCGCCATTTTCGATAATATTCAAATTTATGCCGTGGACAACCGACCGTCCCGCCTTATCCAGGAACGACCCAATGTGGTGTACTCGGACACAAAGGCTTAATTCGAAAGTTGACGCCTGTATGTGTGCATGTTCATTTAGTTTAATGGTAATAATATGTAAATTTCATTTCGATGGAGGCCTTTTTTATGCGTGTGAATTGTAGATGCTTCACAAGCGCGTTTCTACAGGCCGATAAAAACAATTCATACTCATCGAGCAAGTGTGGAATCGGTGCCAGGCGAGCTGAAAATAACTCATATTGATGAGGATTCTGCGGTCTGCCGAATCACTTGAAAATAGTTTGGTGAACTGTTCACATGGTCTCACAAATGGTTGATGGGGGAAAACCATTATCTATCTTTTTTTTTACCCATACAATAATATGGTTTTGCAAATTAGAATGCATGCAACCATGATAAAATGTTAACAGAGCCTTCCTTGGTACAAATTCGTTAACACGATGCATTAAGCCGCATAGAGACGAGACTTTCCTCTGAATATGTTCTTCATGAACCCCATAGAACAGCGTTGCATCTAATACTTAGGAAATCTTCAACGGTGGTCAAAATCGTGGTTTGGATTTATGTTTTTAGACCAAACGCAAATACATCGCTGCTCAGGTGCGGTAAATTTTGTTTTATACCGGATCTATTTTGTATCATTTTAAATCTGGTATATGTTTTGATCTATTCTTGCAGCAATTTGGAACAAGAAAAATACCGTTGCAAAACACTACACCCAACTTGATAATACCAATTCTTGAGTAACTCATGATTAGGGCCTAAAAGCCACTTGTAAACAATGACTTTAAACGTTGATCTCTCACGAATTACGAGAATCCTTCTATATCCAGCTATTCCATATGGTAGAACTAACATTCTTCTACCAGATGCTGCTTTCATTTCACGAGAATGATTTAAGATTCAAGAGAAATCGACATTTAAAGTCATTGTTTACAAATGGCTTTTAGGCCCTTAACATGAATTACTCGAGAATTATTGAGTAAAATATCAGCATTATTAAATAAAAACTCAACTTTATTGAGTATATTCAATCTATCGTGTTGTTTACTAAGGCAAACCCTCGCGCAAATGAACTTTTCTCTGCTTGTTGTTGTTTTGTTTTCGGTTATTCGTTTCATTTCGTTTATGTCATTACATTTTAGTTAAAATGTAGGTCTGTTCACAACTTAGTAGCCTGTGACCTGTGAGACTGAAAAACAAATTATTATTTTCTGTATGGGATGTCGTAAACCTACACCGGAAATAATCCACATATATTTATTGGCAAAAATCCATAGAAAATTCCACATAATACTGATGTGTTCACACATAAACAGCACCCACTGAGAAACACAAATGAAGTTTATGTGACAAATGAAAAGTATGTGTGGCCACACATAGTGATTATATGTACTCTGTATGTAATAGATATCATTTGTTGATTATATTGCAAAAAATTATAGATGCGACACAAAGATATTATCATTGCTTTTTTATCAGTGTATACAAAGCGAGAAAAAACTGTTCCGATGAAGAAGATGAGCAGCTATATCGGTCTTGGCTGGCAGTGTCCAATGACTCGATCAGAGGAACCGACCAACAGAAGGGAGGGGGGTCTGGGGAAGCCATTAAGGTGAAACTCCCTTGAATCCTTAGTATTCAACATGCAAACACTTTTTTGCTCTTATATGATAGTTTTGGTGCATCATGAAGAAAACGGCCATGGTTGCCAGTAATTTTAATTTTTCTTTGTGGATTACAGTACATCCATTCAAATATGCCCTACAATATTCACATTTTTAAAAAACATAAAGCCTCAAAATAAGAATCCTTTTTCAAGGTTAAGGGAGTCTGGCGCATAATTAGCAAGCTAAATATTAAGCCATCCATCTAGTTCAATACAAATATTGAAATCCATAGAATTTGATTCGAAGAAAATAATTTATGGAGCATTTATCAAGATTTGTTTTGAATGCGTTGAAAAATGCTAGTTGAATTTCAATTTTCTCGCCACTCCTTTTTTAACATGCAAATTAGAGCTCTTCTGTAATTCCTTGCTCTTAAAAAACATTAAAAAAATCGTTGTAAATTTATAGTAAATACCTACAATTATTTAACTGGGAAACTAGGTAGACTTGATTCCTGTCGAGGCTTTTTTCCCGAGTTTTTTTTTAATCTAGAACACATAATATATAGTCGATCATCATTACGATTCGTCTTTAAACATAGTATTATTATAGTGAAATTTGCTTCAGATTGCGGAGCACAACATATGTTTAGTTTGAGAACCTTCGAAATTTTTTAATTTTTTTTAAGATCCCTAATAACTTTTTAAACATTTGACCCAAATTGCGCAAAAATTTCACTGCTAAAGACTGTGAATATTTTGAGTCAACTGAAACCATTTTATGTCGTTATTCGAAAGATTGTGACATCCATTCCAGGATTTTCAATTGATATTCCCAAATAGTGTTTCCTTATAGAACCACAGCCGCGGTAACCCGGATTCCCGGAAACCAAATGCACTCAAATGGATATTGCATACAATTTTCATAAAGCGAATGAGATTCTGCATCCAACAGTGCTTAAAAAATTGAAATCGGTCAGTAATTGCCAGAGTTACAATCATTTGAATATGGTGGGTAGCCGGGTACCCTGTCGAACATTTAAAGGTGTTTTTTTTTTGTCGAACACATAAGGGTTAATATGGAACTATGAGCATGTGAAAACCCGCATCAAGTTTCGTTTTTTCCGTAGAGATATATCCGTAACGAAAAAGGGGGATCAAGTCAACCCAGACTCCCCTACCCCTGGCTCGTGCTTCCAAAGAAAAGGAAGGGAATGAAGGCTGTTACCTTTTCTTTCCAAACAACAAGCAAATCAACAAGCAATTGCAAAGCAAATCAAAAACACACTCACTGTCGGATTCGGAAGTATGACCGGGATTTTCAAAACCAGTATCATTTGGGCCAGGTATAGGAATGTCATTTGTAAAGTCGGAAGATTCGCTGACAGATTCTTCTCCGGAACTTATTTTTCGATGAAATTCAGCATCAGTTGACGGTGAAGTAAAACCACAATTCCACGGGTTTTCGAATGTCCACGAAGGGATCAACAGCACTTCTTATCACTTTTTCAGCCCGTTCACGCAAAAAAGTCGCTTTTCTTCTTTTTGTAAGACGCGGCATTTCTTACTTCGTTAATCAGAACTTTTATCAGTCCAGCACACTCGCGCAAACAGTTGCTGACAACACTTCGCTCTGTTACGCTACGCACAGCTGAGTGTAAATTAGAAAAAAGCAAAACGCGCAGTTTTGAGACCAGCTGCTGAATTTTTGCACCATTCTCATTAATTAAACAGATTTTTCGTCCACTGTTTTCAAGAGCGCGATGATAATTAATCTTTCAGTGAAAGTAAATAGTGTTCAGGTGGCTACGAAAAGTGGAAATATAGTTTTTTGTGAGAAAATAATAGGCAGATCCTGGCTTTTAAAAGGTAAACGAAGACTGCTCTCTGGAAATGAGCACTAGTTTACCAATTCAGAGTATTTTCAGTGAAATAAACAGTGTGAACTGATTAAATATTGTGTTCTGCTGTCCTATTAGCAGTATGGCAATGATTCACCGCAGGTAAGTGGATTAATTTGGCATATTTAATTGAGCAAACCCAAAGTGTGCATGTGTGGATGAGGAAGCCATCGCTCCTGCCATAAGGGGATTCCATCGTGTATGTCCTTAAGGATCACGCCCAGACATCTGTCCCATCGTTCGCCGGACGGCCTGCTGATGGAATTCGTCAACGGTTCGGGACGTTGAGCGAAAAATGGTGCTAGACACTTCGTGACCCCAGTGAACAATAGCGGCACCATGAAGAAGGACGGTTGATAGGAAGCCAGGGAGCTGTTTTTCAAAGAAACAGGGCTTAAATTCTTCTGAATTCTTTTGCATTCTGCTTCGAGGTTTTAAAGGATAAACCGAAATTTAAGGATTTGCAGGATGCAAAAAACCTATTGAAGAGAAAGCGCAAGGAACATATTGCGGCGATTACAATTACAGAAGACAAACCCAATGTTTCACCTAATAATGAAGACCCTCAGCTCTCAACGTTGAGTGCTTCTTCGACACCAGGACCGGTTTGGCCAAAAATGAGAGAAGAAGGATAAATCAAACTAGGGATGCAATGCAAAGTCCGAGGTTTCCTGGAACGAGGTGCTACCGAAGAATTTCTCAAAAAGGAGGCTCTATCTGATCCAGATCTCATAGAAGAAGAGATGATTACCTATTCCGACATTAAGTCAGACGATGATATTTTTGGAGTGCAAGACTTTGATTTTTCATTCGTATTTGTGATGTTGGTTTTTGTTTGCGATGGGTTGTTGTGAAACTCATTTTTTAATAGTAAATACGTACTCGTGTATATGCAACTGAAAATTAGTTATATTAAACAAAAAAAGAAAGATACTACATTGATTCTCCCTTAAACGACCACATATGTTCCTTAATAATGTTCCTTTGCTCGTAATATTTGCTTAAGTCACGCAAATTTGATCTTTCTTGGAATGCCTGATCAAATGATCGAAGTAGATTGCCAACATGAATAAACTCAGCGTCAGGTTTATCTCCATTAGGATTGCCCTCCGATTCTGCCTCATAGTAATCGTTCACCGCATCTGCAGTTTTGTATTTGATTCACATATTATGCAATATAATGCAGGTCAACATAATATTGCGAATCGTTTCTTCATCCCAGATTCTACAAGGATGTACCAGAATTTTCCAACAGCTCTGAACGATGCCAAATATCTCTCGACCTCCTTGCGAGCTGATTCCTGACATTTTGCAAAATGCTACCCCTAGGAATTCTGGGGATTAGTTATTGTTTTTAGAGACAATGAACAATCTGGGTATATTCCGCCTGCAAGAAGATGTCGCTGGTTGAACGTTTTATCCTGGACTTACCATTTTCCGCCAAGAATTTTATCCTAAAAGTAGAAAAGAAACAATCAAACTGGAAATTCAGCTTAAACTTAAAAAAAAAGTTAATCTAAAAACAAATAAGATAAAAAAAAGTTAACAAAATACTGAATAAATAAATTAAAGATAACACAAAAAATACGTATAACCTAATAGAATACAGAGGGATAACCGTATCAAAATTTCAACATGGGGAAATTAACTTTACCTGCAAAAGATCGATCCAAAATGTTGATGTTGTTACAGCTTCCTGGACATCCAAAACATCCGTACTGGATAAACAGTCACCGCCAAAAAAAAGTGCCCACCTACCCCAGTTTCTCCGTTTTGTGCAGCAAACTGTAAAATAAGTGAAAGATTCTAAGTTTTGTTGTTTTGATGGCATATTTATTATGATCTATTCTTGTCTGGTACATAAGTCATTTCTGGTACAGCAGCCATCCAAGCTTGATTCCCAGCGTATGTAAAATTCCGCAACTGTCAATTTAAAAGGAATTGCCAAATGACAATAAGCAACTAGCAAGAAGCAAATCTGTCAGTTTTGTTGCCGCTATGTGGCTTCTAGTTGCACGTTTAAACATCGTGTCAATAACGGTTGGCGAGTGGCGAACGATGGAGTGATATTTTGACATGTTAGCAGATGTCGCAACTTTGCCACATCAGTGTGCACCTTGACTAAGTGAAAGCGACTTGAAAATTTACACAAAGTCATCGATTAGTTTTGATCTTGCTTAAACGTCTGTCTGTGATCAAACTATAGTAGAAATCATGCATGTCAAAATAATAGTGCCCACTTCTTATTTTCTTTTAAAAAAAAAACAAGTTGTAGATCCTGTCTGTTGAGTGATCAGTTGATGTGTCCTCCCCTGGCCTTCAACAGTTTTTCAAACGTTTCGGCATACTCTCCACCAGAGATGTTGTGGGTCAAGATCTTCCCAGGTGTTCTCAAGAGCTTGAAAATAGTTATGTTTGTTGGTAACTCCAGTCTTATCAACTCGTGAATCCAAGATGGCCCAAAGATTCTCTATTGGGTTCAGATCTGGACTATGTGGGGGCCATTCCATAGGTTTAACACGGCAGGAACGGAAGAATGCCTTCGACTTCTTTGCGTTATGTTTTGGGTCATTATCTTGCTGGAACACAAATTTGTTTTCCAGCCCAGTTTTAACCAACGAAACCTCCAAATTCTTACGCAATATGTCGATGTAGAAAACTGCTGTCATAATACCATCGATTTTTACCAAAGCACCAACACCCGCCCAAGAAAAACACCCCCACACCATCACGTTCCCTCCACCATGCTTAATTGTACCCTGGATATGTCGATCATGAAGCGCCTCTCCAGGTCTACGCCATATACGAGCTCGTTTTTTGCTGTTGAACAGCTCGAATTTGGACTCATCAGTCCACAAAACAGTCTTCCAATATTCTAATGATTTATCAGCATGTTCCCGAGATAATTTGAGTCGCTTCGCTTTGTTGACATTGCTATTAAAAGGCAACTTCTTACAAAACCTGCTCTTCATACCGTGTTCAGCGATCCTTCTGCGTAGAGTACTGTCCGAGATCGGTTGTTGAATCACTTCCTTGATCTCCCTGAGGGTAACCTTCGGATGTTTCCTAATTTCTCGATTGATTCTCGCATCTGTTCGGGAATCTGTTCTACGTTTCCTTCCCCTTCCTGGGCGATCAGCTACTGAACCATAGGTTTTGTACTTTGCGAAAAGTTTGGTAAACGCTGCTTTGCTGTATCCATACTTTTCATCAATCTTGCAATGCGATTCACCTTTCTCGATGTCACGAATAACACATTTTCGGATCTGCAAGGGAATAGTTTTGCTTGCCACCGTATTATGCATGGTTATTTAGATAACTCGCACTGAATCTTTCTGACCGACAACTGAAATCCGTAAGAAGATCAACAAACACTTGAAAACGTCAAAAAAAATGAATACGAGGGGCGTTTGGATGTAAAAATTACATACACATAATATATTTTCAATTGGGCACTTTATTATGACTCACCAAATTTACACCACGCATGGTTCAAAAAATAATTTTGCGAAAATGTGTATTATCCATTGCAAAAATACACATGCATCTTTAAAATAATAATATTATCATGCTTAGAAAAATATATGAATACGATATAATTAGTTTTTCAATGACTTTAGAGATGAAGCGTGTTTATGAGAAAAGTGGGCACTTTATTTTGGCGGTGACTGTACGTATTCTGTGACGCAAAAGCTTCAAGAACAATCGTGGGCAGTTTTTCCAAGCCCAGTGCATGCAATCTAGGAACCCCACCATTCCAGGAAAAACCGCGTGTTGCATTTTCGCTAATCAGTTTCTTCACCTCTTCCGGTGTTGGGGGGCGGGCCGTAAATCTTCTGGATAGCTTTGCGAAAAATCCTTAGGGTCAGCAGGTTGGTTGACTCCCCTAGCTGAGGAATCATACGTCAACATTCGTAAGGCTTCGAGGTTCTCCCTTAGCTCAGTCTGTTAAGTCGCGGCTACAAAGCATCACCATGCTGGAGGTGGCTGGGTTCGATTCCTGATCGGGTCTAAGAATTTTTGCTTATGTAAAATTGTTCGACTCCCTGGACATAGGGTATGATTGTACTTGCCAAACAATCATACTAATGCAAAAATGGTACCTGGCATCGAAAACTCTTAATTAATAACTGTGGAGGTGCATTCAGAACACTGTTGAGAGCAATCAACAAGCTAATTGCAAAAGCAAAAAGCTTGAAAGGCTAAGAAAGAAGAAGATCCGTAAGGCTTCAGTACACTTTTGTCACGAACTCAGGCCGACTTTTCCAGCTGCATTACAACTTAGCTGGAAAAAGTCATCAGATAACTCTAGTTGTCGCACAATGTCCAGGAACATCTCCCTTGGCATGCGCAAACGACGCAGAAAGTGTTTCTAGCCGTAGGTTGGCGTGTTGCCAAAGTAGTCCTGGAACAGCTTCTCATTACCGAAACGGAACTCATGGTTCCGGTTGGGGCCTCTTCCATGACGTAGCGCTCTCCGTTTCGAGTCTTATTTTTTCGCTGCCAAATGACTAATCAGCATTATCTAATATCGTTCTAATGAAATCTATTCATTCACACACTCTCCTTCAGCCAAACAAAAGAGAAAGTATTCCTAACGCGAAAGTATTCCTAACGTGCTAGTATGCTAACGCGCACTATTGGCAGTAAAAATTATTTGGTCAAACCAATCCATGGCAAAAAGATTGAGAAAAATTGGCGATCTCTGGAAAAAAAGAACTTCTAATCTCTGATGTTGAATGATTGACATGATGAAAGGTGTTGGCGAGTTGAACAACAAGGAATAAAACATGCGGGGAACGCAAAGTTGGTCTGTTTTAGGCAATTCTATTCAAGCTTTGCTGATGCAAATCAAGTATTGTTCCACAAATAGACCACTGCTGAAGATACCCTAAGGCTAAGTATTTGAAACTAATTTTTTTTCAATAATTGTCGCTCCGATTGACGGGTTGCTATGTTGAGCATTTTTCTTCATCGGTGAGTGGCATACCATACTGTTAGTACGTGGTAAGTTCAACGATAGTACGTAAGTATCAAAGAATTTCCATGAGTATCCAATTATCATCGTTCAAGAGCATAACATGATTGACCGTCCGCAATAACTATTCCGTTATTATGATTTATATATATATGATCACATCACTTATCAAGGCTGAGATGGCATCACTTTTGCTGGCTAAGGGGGCAGGTATAATGGATTTATTAAATACCTCGTTCAAACTTAAGTTGGCAACGGTGGTTCTGGCTGAATAGCTTTTTTCTATTCTAGAAAAAAGTTAAACAAGATTGCCGCGGGTATTGTGGGTTTCCCAGGTACCCGGCTCAAGCTTTAGTTGGTGACGGTGGCTCTTCATGGCCTTCTATTCCTGAGTTGTAAGTGTGAATAAGGGCGTCCATGTGATGTTTTGAAGTACCTGTTGTGAACTACCAGTATCTACCATTTCTCCAAAAGCTTTGAGGATAACTTGTCTTGCCTCAAAAGTTCTCCTTTTTATTGTAATGGCCTCCATAACAAAAAGGGCACCATTGCAGAGCATATGATTGATCAAATTATTCGCAGTTCTACTCGCCCTACGGTCCCGGTTGGGTGAGGGATAGAGGATGACACACACACACTGTGACGGCCCAAACGCAATAATTTGTTAATTTATTTATTTACTTACTTATTGATATAATTCCAAAAACAGACTTAACGCCTTGTTGGAATGTAATGGGGACACACCATTTGGCGTAAAAAAAACCCTATCTCTAAATCGTACACTACATATATCTATATGAATAGAAGGAATACAAAGCAAGCAAAACCAAATTAATTGTAGTACACACACAAAACTTGTCAGTAAAATTTTAATAATCTGTCGTGAAGGAATCAGTCGTCTAGTATCATCGCCAATAATGCCAGTACGTAGTAAATGCCACCATCCGGTGACGGAAGGTTGAAGTCAAACAGAGCGTATAGTTCATTGAAACGCGATGACATGAATCGAGATGGATCGTGTTGGCCGTAGTTTGCAGCACGATTTCCGAGCTGCAGAAAATGTATTGTTCGCAGAACTCGTACAGGAGCGTAGATGAATAGTACGGCCAGAATTCCTGGAGAGTCGGTTTCACCTAGTAGCACTTTTTCTGCGTAGACTGCATACTGTACGCCAGTGCTCCAATGTTTCAAATCCCAAGAGTGAGCAACGATCCTGGTACGCTGAAAGGTGAAAGGTGAAAGGACTAAGTCCGCCACTTCAACAGGCAAAAAATGTCCGGTTGGAAGACGCGCACACAATAGATCGGTAGAATAACTATACAAGCCACAGTGGTACATGAGCGTCTTCCAACCGGACATTTTTTGCCCGTTGAAGTGGCGGACTTAGTCCGTGCTTTAACCTACCCCGCAGTGGGATGTTAGGCAAAAAATGTCGTTGGTTCGAGTACCACTGTACACATGCCCTTTTCGCTCAATTTTCCTAAAACATCTGCTATGTTTCCAAGCCTGCCGCACACTAGCGGAACTATCAAAACTTTCTCTTCATATCTTTCAATTCTAGCCAAAAACATTGTTGTTCACTCTTGGTGCCTCATGGTGATGAGCGAACATCTCCTTCTACATCATAATCATTACTCCTCGCACGGACAATATATAACATAACAATTAATGTATATTTCTGCAGAAGTTGATTGTTTATTATGTAATCAAATGCACTTGGGTTCAATTTTCGAGGGAATGTGATAATGAAGCTTTTCCGTCTCTGAAAATCCCAACGGCACCAACTGGGATTAATACTAGGGGTTCCCGACTGGGTTGAGAGGCAACCACGCTTACCACGGCACCACCGGTGCCATAGAATACAAAGAGTAGCCACCATAATTCATTATTTCATCCAAGGGAGACCCCAGTAAAAGTAGTTTCTTTAAAATCTAACTGGTAACGGGAAACAACGAAACAAAACATCCCGTTTTCACACGGTCACGTTAAACTACTGCTCATAAACTGTCTATCGACAACCAACGAATTCAATTCGAATTAGGTATTCACTCCCGACCACACAAAGTCAAACAACCAATTAGCCTACATTTTATTGATCTCCATGCAAACGAGATTGTTCGGTAAATTTCCAACCCAAATGCATTAATTATAGATATTAGTGAGCTAGATAAATGTTATAGTGTTACCCGATTCGCCGCTCCTAATCAAGCAAACTCATCAGCAGCGAAGTAATTGAATAATTATCTAAAGCTGTTGATGGTGCATATTTCGAATTCTGGCTTTTGGCTTTTCAGCCATTTTTAGCACAATCGCTCTCATTTTACTACTACTGTAAAAAATACGGTTGTAGGTTAGAAACAATGAAATGAAAGCGATTTAAGCAGAACACTCCAACCCCCCTACAATTATTGTCCTCGGATCCGATAGTTACAGCTTTAACCATGAAATAAGCCATCTTTTCTGCACAGTCGTTACTGTCTCTCACTGGTGCTTAACGAGATTAGCTTTCTCATGATTTATACTTTTGCTGGATTCCAACACTAGAACATTTCACCATTTCTTAATCCTCCGGGAATACCCCCTGAACCTCGCTCAATATTCCTATGGGGTATCATCGTACTCCGGATACCTACTAACAAAATTTCGTCTTTTCGGACTGTCTGCACAATGCCGTGCCAGCTTTTCTTATGTGTTTTCTTTTTTGTGTTTTTCTTTCCAGACCCACCAATCGTTTCGCTGCGGCTCGGTTCGACACTCTCGGCGGACGACATCAAGGATGGTGACGATGTTTACTTCGAGTGTCACGTCCAGGCAAACCCTCCGTGGAGGAAATTACACTGGCTTCACGACGTAAGTGTTATTTACGATGGTCACCAACCATCCAGCAATTGCAGCACCAAGGAGCAGCACTAGCAACGTAGAATTGTGACCTCAGAAGGCAAAAGATGCTAGCGAGGATTGTCCATAAACAACGTAAAAAGTTAAGAGGTGCAAAGATCAGCGATTTGCATTTAACTGTCTATATCGTTAGATAGGAGTTAGTTTAATCATACCTGATCTGCTCCACAAAATGGGTAACGTAACTTATGGGCAGCACTATTCTTCTTGATATTCCACCTTCTTTACAATTTCGTTTTGTTTGCTTCATACTCTTGACACTCCCTCCCAGGAACATGACACAGATAGTTCAAGAAAACATCGATGGATTTTCCCTAAGGAGAGAAGCACATCTCTCATTTAAGCGTGAAACTGCATCAATACACAGTGGGCCCGGAATGTAAAATTCGTAATATGCGCTGCTCTGTAAAGTATCTTGTTGATAACAGATACAGTATCCGTTCAATTTTTGCAACACGCCCGAAAATTTTCTTATGTCGAAGTCAGGGCTTGGAAATCATTCATGATACTACTGAACAATAGTGTGTCAGACTGCCACCCGTTCGTGAACATAGCATCGCAAATTCGTTCAGATTCAGTAACTGTAACCGAATATGAATATTCGGTGGCTGTTGCACTGTCTGAATACTCGAAGCGATGACCCATACTTGTCGCTTGTACACACTGATCGATGATGATCGCTGGGCACCGGCTTCAGTGATTACACACAGCTTTGAATCGCCCGTGCCTTTGTTCTTCTGAGAGAGGAACGGAGCACACAACGGAGCAAGCAAAGAACGAGGCACAATTTACGACCGATGCGGCATATTGAGATTAGTTTCTGGTCAAATATTTTAGTTTTTTTAGAGGGATTTTGGAATTTACTGTAGGATTGGAGCCAATTATGTTACGTTTTTAGCAAACATGGGATTATGAAAAGTGTGGCAAGCAATTCAAAATAATAAAATACCTGTCAAGGAGAAGGGAGGTTTTTCAGCATTTCCTAAAGTTGTTGTGATGTGATTATATGACTATTCTACAATGATCAAAACTGATAAATCTAACTGGATGTATTTTTGTATCATTCATATACTATACATGCTCGCTTGTATCCATTTTACTATACTTATTTCTGTAGCATATTTTGACCATTTTTGGGGCCATCGTTCGGGGAATAAGGAAGAAATGTAAGGAATATGAGACAGGACTGTCCCAATATCATGATACACAGTGCGGCAGAATGAGAGTGTGCCCTGTCCTAGTAATAAATCAAAAATCGCGAGTACAGGATGGTTGAAAAAATTCTAGATCGGTGATATTTCCGCAGCTTGTAGTACAATAATTTTAAAAGCAACAAATATTGATTATAGGCAGAAAGACGCCTGACAAACATTTAGTCATTAACGAATAATGTACTGCAAGTTTAAGTACCACCAATGCCCATAAATACGTCCCATTATCATAGGGAATAACGCAATTTCGTAAGTTTATGCTTTTGTAGGATACATTTCGATGATATTTCTTATTTTATCTTAGCGTAAAAGCTTATGCTTTTTTATTACGTATTTAGTAAAATCCCATATTAATTTTGAATCGACTTAAGGTTGAAGGACTCATCATCAACCTTCAGTAATCATCAAAAAATCTAAAGCAGTTTTTTCGTTTGTTATTGAAAATCTGGAAATTAAAATGTATTCCCGGTGGTCCGCTTGGCGAGCACAATACAGTGAATACATTTTCACGAACTATGTTTTGATTTTGAAAGAAAAAACTGCTTTCGAAATTTCGACGATGACTGAAAATTGATGATGAATCTTTCAACCTTAAGTACGTTAAATACAACAGTCGAATTACCATTTGGATGAGAAAATCTTCAACAGTAATTCAGTGGAATTTATTAGTTACTTGTTCTCTTTACTTTTACGCGGTTCAACTGACGGACTCCCTTAATGAAGTCTCAAAATATATAAATAAATATCTATTACAACAATAGTCAGCCTGGCATTAGAAAAGGCTCCAACAACTTCTGTGAAGACGTTGCTAAGAAGGATTTGCGGTTATTAACAATATCGTTCTATACAGGCAAGTTCGCCTTTCTATTATGCTCAAGGCGGACATAAAGTTAGAACGAAAAAAAAACTCATTTTTGAATAAAAATTTCAAAGGGAAGTTTTTACTCAAATCAATCGAAACTTTTTTACAAATTACATTAATAACATTTACATTTAGTAGATGAATTGAAAAAAAAGTAAAAAAAAAATTGCACTTTTGGCGCAAATTTTTTAAAAAAATCCACATTTTTACATACGCTACATTAAATTCATCAACAAATCCAATAACATCAATATCGTGTAAATTTCAACTTTCAATAGCCATCAAAATACGATAAGGTACTTTTAAGTACTTTAAATAATCTTCAAATAATATCGAATACTTTGAACACACACTTAATACGTCTGAGTATGTATAGCAAATTCTTCTAAAATATTATTGAGTGTTTTTAATCATCTCGAAATACTTTTGAATTATGTAATTCCTCATGAATTTGAGGAGTACTTTTGAGTTCTAGGAATATTTTACTAGAACTTCTAAATACTCCAAATATATGTTGAGTACAACACTCTACACGCTAAGCTTAGTTTACCTATAATCGCAAAAAAGTGGCCATACTCATTTACGGATAAATTTGACTATATCCATTTCAGTAAATTTGTATGGGAAAAAATACTCAAATACGGAAGGTAGTAACGTACCCAAAAATGGGTATATGCACTTTTCGCGATTATGGGTATTCTTCACCCAAATTTGGATAAACTGATCTTCGCGTGTACACTGATAGGCAAAAATAAAGTGCCCACCTTATCGTTTTTCAATTTCTCTCATTTACTTGGTTCAAATTAAAGTAAACACACTGTATTTTTTTTATTATCTAATTGTTTATATTCTTTTTAAGTTTCATATATGGAATACTGCAAAAAAAAGGAGTTTTACTTAAAGAAAATAAAATCAATTTGTGTTGAAAAAAAAACAGTGACAAAATAAAGTGCCCACTTCATTTAGGCTACAGAAAACATAAATTAAAGTAAAATAAAAGCATTTCAATAATTGATGTGTCCTCCTTTGGCCTTCAGGACCTCCTGCAGGCGCTTCGACATGCTCTCGACCAGGTTCTTTAGGTGCTGTGGATCTAGCTCTTCTCAGGCGCGCTCCAGGGCTTCAAAATGGTTATTTTTATTGGTAACACCAGTTTTGTCAACCCTGGCATCGAGAATCGCCCACAAATTCTCGATGGGATTGAGGTCCGGACTTTGTGGAGGCCATTCCAGCGGTTTGATCCGAAATGACCGGAAGAAAGACTTGGTCTTCTTGACAGTATGCTTCGGGTCGTTGTCCTGCTGGAATACGAACTTCTCTTCAAGGCCCGTCTGAATCAGCGAAACCTCCAGATTTTCTCGCAGGATGTTGATGTAAGAATCTGCCGTCATTATCCCGTCGATTTTCACAATGCTTCCAGCTCCACTCCACGAAAAACACCCCCAGACCATCACATTTCCTCCTCCATCCTTCATCGTGCCTTGTGGCGCTCCTGAAGCTCCTCTCCCGATCTGCACCAAACACGAACCCGCCGCTTTTGGTTAAACAGCTCGAATTTCGATTCGTCCGTCCAGAGAACCGTTTTCCAGAACTCTAGGGGCTTATCAGCATGCTCCTTAGCAAACTTAAGCCTTTTTGGCTTTGTTTGCCTTGCTGATAAATGGGCGCTTCCGGGCAAGTTTGCTATTCAACCCCTGTGCTACGAGACGGCGACGAACATTTCGACCGGAAACTGATAACTGAAGGGTTTCCTGGATCTCGCGGACAGTTACCTTCTGGTTCTTCTTGACTTCGCGCATGATCTTGGTGTCCGTTCTCGCATCCGTTTTCCGCTTCCTGCCTCTGCCAGGGCGATCCACCACTGATCCAAACGTTTTAAGCTTCAGAAGAATTTTGCCAACCGCTGCCTTACTGATACTGTACTTCTTAGCGACAGCCCGGTGCAATTCACCGTTTTTCACATCACGAACGACCAATTTTCGGAAACACAAGGGAACTGCTTTCGAAAGCACTGCGTTCCCATTTTTTTTTCAATTGAATCAAATGCGATCACCAGGTTGAGCCGTTTGCTTCAAAACATGTCAAACATATCGATTTTTGAAGTGGGCACTTTATTTTGTCACTGTTTTTTTTCAACACAAATTGATTTATTTTTCTTTAAGTAAAACTCCTTTTTTCAGTATTCCATAAGTGAAACTTAAAAAAGAATATAAAAAATAAAATAAGAAAAAAACTACACTGTGTTTACTTTAATTTGAACTAAGTGAATGAGAGAAATTGAAAAAACGAAGAGGTGGGCATTTTATTCTGCCTATCAGTGTACATACAGTGCTCTGCATGCTCCTCGCATTTCACCGGACTTTGAATCAAGTTTTCTTTCGAATTGAGGACTTCAATTTGAATATCCCACAAACATTGAACACGCGATGCTTTTACGACGACTACGGAAATTGTGAGAATCGTAAATTCTTATACACAAAATCTGTTCGATAAAATTTCAAACAGCTCATAAGTTCGGTAAACTTAAAAATAATTCTTAATCACTGGACTTCGTCGACAGGAGTGCTGTGAAAGCCCAACGTATAGTTAATCAATTTTAATTTTTGAGCGCCCGCCTTGAATCCACGTAACCCAAACAAAACAAATCTTTTAAGGTCTCATATAACCATTTACTGCTGTAAATAAGTTACCTGCCTAGCCCCTTCCAAACGATGATGTGACCCATTTACTTCGAGCTATCCTCGAGTAATTGGCACCACACTTTTACTAAAATCAATAATAAAACATTGCTAATAACAATATTGAATATCGACTCCGCAAAGTTTTACACATGCCTGAGCCTAACAAATAAACGAACTGATTAAAAAAAACATTTACTGCTGTGCTGCGAAGAAATTAAGTTATTTTACAGCATACATTTCCAATAATCTGCACTAAACTGTTTTTCTCATGAGTTATATTCGCCAACTGTAACAGCCGGTGACCCATCGTATTCAGAATCAGCAACATACACAGAATGTGAATGGATCAGTTTTTGTACACCAAATGAAACTAGTGGGCTCCGACTCATGCATAATCGTTTTGTCCGCTGAGCCACATTTTTATCGTCTCCTTTTGTGTCGTGATCCGTATTCTTCGGCGAAGCGCATTTGCCAGTACAGTAAATGACGCCTGTATGTTCGCAAAGCAAACGCAGCATGTGATTTATTCAGTGACACCCAAAATCGGAAAGCCCTGTGTCGAAGTCTAACGTATATTTTCCAGAGGACTGAAGAGAGCGATAGTTCTTGAAGCCAGCTACTTTTTGTGTGGCGCTAGTGACGATTTGAACATTTTAGGCTTGGTTCACAATGGTTTATATTTCTTTGCAATATTTCTTCTACCAAACTACTAGTAACAGTAATTAAGATAAAACATAATAATACCTGGCTGATAAACAATCGATATTGTCTTTTTAATAAACACTGCACTCAGTACAACACGGAATTTCCTTTTGTTCAAATCAAATTAACGACAAAAAACGACAACTTCTGCTGCGACTATTGTGTTTGCTGCATAAAGCCTTCAAGAAAATCGAGCTGTCAAATCAGCACCACAAACAGCACCAAGTTTTCGGCTTCACGATTATTGTTCGTGGATGACAGCCGCTTCAGTCCTGTGATATTTTCATGGTAATTACCTGCTATTGTTTATGCAAAAAAAAAGATAGGGAGCTTGACATCATACCAGAAATCTTTTACCGAGAAAAGTCATAATTTCCCCTCCTTGGTTTCAAAATATTGAGTCAGCCTTCAAGACTAAATTGAAGGCCCCTCGCGCACCACTTGCATGCCTCTAGTGTTGGGAATCGAAAATCTTTAACAGTGGTTTGTTTACATTCCTATAATGAGCAACTGTTGCAAGTTTTATCAAAGCAGTCGATCCCGTTCAGAAATAACGTCAAATGGAACTCGAAAGAAGAAGAAATATTGTGCACAAACACCTGGAAAATCCGGAGTGGTCTGGTTCAAAGCTGGCTAAAGTGCTGAAGATGCCGAAAATAGCAGTTTGTCGAGTGCTCAAAACCTACAAGCAGGGTTGCGGTTTATCATTTTTGACTCAGGCATATTCATTTGCCAATATCTCCTTTCAGAGAGTCGATTTCAAAATATGATGTATGATGAACTTGTAGTGCATGAGTAGACCTACATCTTTGTCTAACAGTACATTGCTCTAACTCCTATATTTTCGACTTGAGAGTGTATATTCACAGTGATCTTCGCGATGATCCTCGCGTGATCTTCACCGCGAATATCATCGCGAAGATCACTGCGAATATACGCTCTTATTCCTCAGATATAAGCGATAGAGCTATGTTTTGTTAGACAAAGTTGTAGGTCTACTCAAGCACTACAAGTTCATCATACATCATAATTTGAAATCGACCCTCTGAAAGGAGATATTGGCAAATGAATATGCCTGAGTCAAAAATGATAAACCGCAACCCTGCCTACAAGAAAACCTTGAATGTGGAAAGGAATCAAAAGGACCTACGGAAAACTTGGAACCAGGGATCGTCAATTGTGCAGCAAGGTACACTCAGTAGCAAAAAAAAAGCCGAGCAAAATTTTGCTTCCGAAAAATGCTATGTTCAACCTACTGTAACTTTGTCAATTATCAATATTTTTAGCTGAAAATTTCACTACACTATAAACAATGTATAGACCTTATGTGGTCGAAATTTTATGTTGATCAGGCTTATAAATTTTAAGTTTTCATTACATATGTGAAAAAGTCATTTTTGGACATACCAATTTTAAAACTCCGTATTTCTGTGAAAAATTTAGATAACATATTTTAAATTTCACAATAGCCTAAAAATACATACGAAATAATGTGGACGAAATTTGAACTATTTCCTATCAAGTGGTATGGACTACAGCTGGCGTCAAAGTTGACGCACCAACGTGAGTATTTCCATTTTTCACCCGATATTGACCGTGCTGAAATATCGGTGCAAAAAAAGCCGAGGTGAATTCATCTTATTAAGACACACGATTTGTTACGCCTGAAACATCCAAAATAACTAGTGTAACTCACGAAGAACTTCAAAATATGGCATACAGCATCAATTGGATTGAAAAAACGACGTATACAGTGTTATACAGTATTATTAGAAGAATTCACCTCGGCTTTTTTTTTGCACCGATATTTCAGCACGGTCAATATCGGGTGAAAAATGGAAATACTCACGTTGGTGCGTCAACTTTGACGCCAGCTGTAGTCCAAACCACTTGATGGAAATAGTTCAAATTTCGTCCACATTATTTCGTATGTATTTTTAGGCTATTGTGAAATTTAAAATATGTTATCTAAATTTTTCACAGAAATACGGAGTTTTGAAATTGGTATGTCCAAAAATGACTTTTTTCACATATGTAATGAAAACTTAAAATTTATAAGCCTGATCAACATAAAATTTCGACCATATAAGGTCTATACATTGTTTATAGTGTGGTGAAAGTTTCAGCTAAAAATATTGATAATTGACAAAGTTACAGTAGGTTGAACATAGCATTTTTTGGAAGCAAAATTTTGCTCGGCTTTTTTTTTGCTACTGAGTGTATAAAGGAGCGTAAAAACCAACCCCGGTCTTTCGATCCGAGATGTGGCCAGAAGGTACAATTCCAACTTTCAAACGGTGCGGAAAATCCTTGCCAAGAAAGGATACAAGTCGTACAAAGCCACTGTAAACATCCGAACCGGCACATGAAGCACAATTCCGTGGCCAAAAAGCGTGTGCAATCGTTACCTGTTGTACGACCATATTTTGACGAAACAAGAAGGGCTGCACTTTGATCGATGACGAAACATCACCGACAAACTCGATTTTTAGCAGCTTCCTGGTCAAAAGTTCTCGGAAGATTCAAGCACGCGTTTGCCGACAAGTTCGTGAAAGAGGCCATGATTTGGCAAGCGATTTTCAGTTGTGGCTTGAAATCGGAACCATTTGTCACATCCTCGACGAAGTCTTCGCATATTTTTATCATCCGCAAGCATAAGGGTAAAGTCATCTTATGGCCAGATTTGGCCAGCTACTACTACTGGGGTGGTTTGCTGCCAACAAGACCGATTTCGTCCCCAAGCTTAATGAATCCTCCGAATTGCCCGGAATTACGACCAATCGAAAAATACTGGGCAATTTCAAAGCAGCGACCTCGACGAACCAGCGGGGCAGTCAATGACATCCAACAAATGCGGGCAAAATGGAATAAATGCGCTGATTCTGTATCCATTTCTACTGTGCGGGCGCCGATGGGCTCCATCAAGAGGAAGGTTCGGCATTTTGTTCGAACTGGAGAAATGTAACCATCTTATGCTGGAACTTTTAAGTTTTAATAAAAGTACTGCAAAGCAACCATTAATAGACTTTTTTAAATTGTTGAATCACGAATTACAGGCGTTTTATTATTCGTACCAATTTACTTTTAGACTGCCTTTATTTTGAACCAGTCAACCTGGAGATGTTCCGGAAACACAAATATTCTTAAAAATGTCATCCACCGTGAATATTTTTTGGGAACTTTTTGTTTCATGTATTTTTTTGAACTCCTTTCCATTTGGGAATAAAGTTGGTCTCCAATGCTCCTTTCTGGAGTAACAAGTTTTTTAGGTAGGCGATGAAAAACGGTCTAAAACATATTATAAGAAATGCGATCGAGATTGCATTCATTCCTAGTAATGTGATTTCTTAACATTGAAAGGCGAAACTTCTGACAATATGTTTTTTAATATTGATGACCGGGAAATTTCGAAGAGTTTCAACTTTATTTCCCGGTAAAACTGGCAACCCTGGCTTTTTTCAATATTTATTTGTTCATAAATTAATAAGCTCTACTCGGGAACAAAATTTTATAAAATATCTAACACCGTTCGGCCCAGACCATCAATGAAAATAATAAAAATCCCCATTGGTATTTTATGAAATATTCTGGTATCGGTCTAATGGCCCCGGATGTATGCCCAGTTATGATAAATTTTCTTAAAAGTTACTGCTTTTTCAATTTTTATAGATCGGCAAAGGTAAACAATGAAATGTTATACTTTTCTCCAATTTTATATATTCAAGAAAAGATAAAGTGAGGTTGTGTGTTCGAACCAATCACCTTTTGTATTGTACCAAAAAATCGAATATATATTTGATCCAGAAGTTATCTTTTTCTGTATATTATTTACGTAACTTTTCATCATTTGGCACGATACTTCATTTGAAGTTCTACAATATTGTTTCTTGATATGAATTTCATAAAAATTTATCCGCCTAGTTTTGAAAAACAAAAGATGTGCTCCTACCGTTTTTTCCTTATTATTATTTCGTTACTTTGATAGGTCAATCTGGCTTAACCAGCCATCTCAATGCGTATTCGGCCAAAATAAATCAGTATGTCAATTTATTAGTATTAAACATGACAAAAGGGGACTTTTAACGCAATCTATGATTCTAAAATAAATATAAATGTACACAGTTATAAAAAGTAGTTTAGATATTCTGTTTAATATCACGCACATCAATGAAGCGTCAAAAAACATGAAAATTAACATAATAAATCGTGTAAAATTCTGAAACACTACATGCTTTGTCAGTTATTTTTTATGCAAAAGCTAGTCTTTGTAAGAACTATTTCATGTTGCTGCTTTGTTTTGAATTAAAAAACATTTTAGAGAGTCTATAATATAATTTAAAAAACACAGTTCACAATTAAGGTTTTTATTGTTGTTGTTATTTTTGTTTCAATTTAACCTAACTTTAAGCCTAAGGCTGGTTTGTCGCGCCAGGGAGACAACCTGGACCCAACAAATCGAACCCATCAATATATGGGCCGGGACCAACGACTTTACTTCCCTTCCAAACGAAAACGTTTTTCGTCTGACTGGAACTGATAATAGGCCGACTGTGGTGAGTGGCAACTACGCTTACCACGACACTATCGGCGCCGTCGATCGCGTTAGTTTAACGGAGCCGATATTTCATTTGTTTGCAGTTATTAAACATAAATTATTCAAAATATCGTAGGTCAATATCCACGATGATAATGATATTACACCGTGTGATTGATCGATGCAACATAAAAACAAATACTACACTGAGAAGAAATTCATGTTGATTAATCGTAGTAATCAAAAATTACAATTCTTTAAATTTCCAATCGGCCCAAAACGTACGGCTTTTTGAATTTCTTTTTTTTTTAGATTATTAAACAACCGGAAGCTTTGCAAGGATGGAGAAACTTAAAATAAAAAAGTTTTTGGAAGAGATACTATTTAAGGATATTTGAAACATTATGTTTTGTATCAATAGATCAAGAAATATAATTTTTTATTAAGTAGCAGGAAACATTTTCTCATCACCATAATTAGGGCATGAGTGGACAATAATTTAAGTTAACCGTTCTTAAGTTAACCGTTACACACAGTACACGTTTATTCTGTTATTCAATAACATCTGATCTCAAATCAACATAACTTGCGTATGAATCGAAAAATGGAATTGAGAATAAGTTAAATTTAAGTCGTCTGGGAAAGAATCTTTATTGTAGAGACCATAAACCCTTTTGAAGAAAAACAATCTCACATGACCGAATACAAGCGTTTAACAACCCTCGATAAGGACCAGGCCAATCCTCATGATGTTATGATACTACGTTGCAATGCTCATTGGGTAGAATTAACTCTCATCACCACATTTCCATCTAATTTTTCCTGGTTTCTTCCCATCCATTCAGGACGTGATGATAACTCACAACGCGTCTGCCAGAGTAATTCGTTCAAACCAGAGCTTGGTCCTGCAGAAGGTGAACCGAAATTCATCCGGAAATTACTCGTGCAGCGCAATCAACGCAGAGGAGAAACCGTCAGTAACGAACTGGCGTTACGGGTCAAGTGTAAGTACATACAGATACAAAGAACGGTGCTATTGGAATGAGTTGTTAAACTGGGTATGGTGACCCTGATGCATCGGCTATCGTTTTTTTTTCTTTTTATTTCAACTAATAAACCTGCCGTTGCCACTGGTGCTTGAAACTAAAATATTTGCTCCGCAATTCTCGCTTTTATTTCTACCAATTGGTTCATCAATTTTGTTTTCCTATTGTAAAGTTTCCCGTGAGAAGTAGTGAGAAAACAATAATTCCGTGATGGTTGGTTTTACGGGTCTCGTAATTTAATTGTAACAGATGCCCCAGTTTGTGCCACCGATAAAATCATCATTGTGGGAGCCTTCCGCAGCGAACCGTTGCATATACCATGCGAAGTACCGCCGACCCTCCACCACGGCAATTCTTCTGGAAGTTTAACCACTCGGGCGAAACGCTCGAAATCAACAAGAGAACGGTTCGTGAAAAATGGGTCACTGAGCATCTTGAGCTATACGCCCGTCTCGGATCAGGACTACGGTACACTCACGTGCTGGGGACAAAACGAGGTGGGCATGCAGCAGTGGCCCTGCTTTTTCCAAGTGGTGCTTGCCGGTTCGTAGACTGGATAATTCGAAGTTTGTTTTCATTCCTAACTTATTGCTTTCTTCCCTTCCTCACATCAGGATTGCCATCGACGGTGAAAAATTGCTCGATAAACAATCAAACACAGAGCTCGGTTGAAGTACAATGCATAGCGGGTTATGACGGTGGTTTACCGCAGATTTTTATGCTCGAGCTGATATCAAGTAGAACCGGAAGGATGAGGTAAGCGTGGTTTTCAATGCAAACATAAAAACTCATTTACTAAACTTGGCATCACGCGAAAAAAAATAAAAATCAATTTCACGCTTTCTACCACGCTTTCGGCAGATACAATATAACGAATCCCGATGAGCCGTACTTTTTGATTGAATCACTGGAATCTCTCATCCACTATAACAATATATACGACGAGCTGAGCGACGACAATGCATTCAAGGCCATCATCTACGCTGTCAATCAGAAAGGAAGAAGTCAAGGAGTAGTCGTTAAGGATTTCTATCTCGAGAGCACTAGCACAGAAAACCGAGCAGGTATGAATCAATCTTCAATCGACGTGGGAATCAACTATCAATATCAATGTTCCGCATAACTAATCCATTATTTCACTGTTTTTCTTCCACACTACTGATACAGTACTTACAAGCAACCCTCTAGACAGCATCTCGCCGATCCTGTTTGGGGTTCTGTTCACTCTTCTCGTGCTGTGCTTCGTTATCTTTGTGCGGATATATCTATATTAAAGCCACCACCACCTCAAGCACCATAACGAATGTGAGCAGTGATTTGGTTCGTAATAGCAAACAGCACGGCTCCAAGCAGGATTCCACGACGAAGGTAAGAACACCGAGCGAAACATTTGCAGTTTGGAACTCAGGCAAAACAGGATTGTGGCATATACAGTGACGCACAGACGTTTTTAAACAATTTTTATTATGAAAAATTGGAAAGATGGGAAATTCGTTTAACCGCCATACGACTTTGCTATGTAAATCAATCACTTTGCCAATGAATCAATAATAAACAATGGTTATTTAGTAGTTCTGTTGAGTTGTGTGGGAAAAACATTACAAAATGGGCTTCCTTAGCTGTGGTCATGAAAATCGATCAAAGCAGATTTTGATGCAAGCCACAGGAGCAAATGGCCTGCCACACCTAAACCATTTCCCCAAATTTGTTATGCAGATGTATCGCACATCATCATGTATCCTCAGCTCAGCATTGAGAAATTGCGGCCCCGGGAGTTTACTGCTATCCAATTTGTCGTACGTCTCGTCGTCCTTTAAAATGCGCCGGTTTGGCTTTTGGAGGAGAACGTCATACAAGTTCCGTGACCGTATTATTATTATTTTCGAAGAAGCTCTCTGTGAATCCATAATTTTGGATGATTTTTGCTTCTTGTAGGTTCTTATATTGTTACGCTCTTTGATATTCTGTACAATTCCGACGCTAATGTCCACTTTTTGGAAATTTCACGAACAGAACATGGTTTATGCGATTTTAATAGGCGTACCACAGCCAGCTTCTCTTTCTGGTCCGATACCCCTTTTTGCGACCAGATTTAGGTAAATCTTCAAGAGAACACGTTTCTCCAAACTTCAAAACACTGCGGATTTAGTGTACTTCACGCTTTTTGCCAATTCTCGAAACGACTACTTTTCAGAAAACCATTTGTGCAGAATTAATCTGCAAGTTGATATGCTAATCCGACCCAACGTTCGAAATTTCTTACATTTTTTCGATTTTTCAGGTATGCTACCAAAGAAAACAATGTTTTTACACACTGAGCTAAACCCGTTCACTGTTCCTCTTAACGGGGTAGTACACTCTGGTGGCCTGAAAAAAAGGTTATTTTCGGGATTTTTATGACAGAAGTGAAATGCATATGTTTATTCTGCCGTTTTCTGACTACAATTTTTTGTTTGGCCTACATTGGGAAATTCCTTTGACACTAAACCAAGTACAGCGTGCCTCCTCCAACGGAAACCTGCTAATCGACGGACATCATAGAAGCCGCACCGTTGGAGCTAGAACAAAGCCGATATTTTTTCTGAATTTTTGATAAATTTCGTAGGATTTTTTGATTTCGTTGAAATATTAAAAAAATGACAATGTTTTGAAACAAAAATCAGGCCTTCGGAAGAGTCATATTTTAAGAAAAAGAAAAACAACTACTCACGATGACAGAAAAAAATGCTGTAGAATTAAAAAAATCAAACCGGATTAACCGTTTCTGAGCAATAATGTCCGCTTACTTTGAAAATATGCTTTCGAAATAATCGCATTTGTAGTTTTAAGTCCAATTTTTATCAAATTCGTCTACATCTGTCTTCAGTCTGCTATGCAGGGACCATAAAAAATGTCAAAATGTCTTGTCACTTCTTGGCCGCCAATATGCTTTTCTTAGCCTTCTTCGCGCCTCGACGCACTCTCATAACTCTGCGAATCCCGTTCAGACCCTCGTTGATATTGCAATTTCATAAACCTCGTTGATATTGCATTTCATTAACCAAAAAAACTCGACAGCCATTGTGTTACGTTTGTCATCTTGTTTACGTCCGTAAAGTAAAATATTAGTGTGTATTTAAATCGATTTTTCTTTGTTTTGAAAGTGTTGCTATTGTCTCGCTAGACAATATCAAAAATCTACCGAATCTGTTCCATCCATATCATCTTGCTGTGGAGTTTCACCTCAAACCAGTGAAGGAGAAACAACAATGCGGAGAATGCCAGCTAGAAATCAATGACCTTGAACCATTGTGTTGTGGTTTTTGCGAAGTGCATTTCCACATTAACCAGCGTGAAGAACTGAAAGGCCGTTCTATTCGTCGCTACTTTCTACTTTCTACATTTCTGCCTGTATAGATTCAGCAGCTGCATGATGTTGTGGCCGAGCTAAGCAGAAAAGTGGACAGTTTTTCATTCACACCACAACGCTGCCGTTCAACATCTATAAGTGCTACTCCAATTTGGCCCCGACTGAATGCGAAACGCTGTCGGGAGGATCGACCCGATTTCAACGCTCCAGTCACGAAAGGGACAAAGACAATTGATTTGAGTGATCTCTCCGTTCCCTCCGTCTAGGCTGCTGCCTCACTGGTGAAGTTTTGGTTATATGTATCTCTCCCGTTTAAACCCACTCATAACTGATGGTGACGGGCTAAGTGTTGTTTCGCGATGTCTGGGCACAACAGACCCCATCGACGTGGTGCGGTTGGTTCCCAAAGGAAAGGATATATCCAACCTGACATGCGTGTCATTTAAGGATGGTCTTGATCCGGATCTGAATGACTGTGCTCTAGATCCTGCATCATGGTCCTCTGGATTGTAATTCCGTGAGTTCGTTGACTTGGCAAAAAAACTAATAAATTACGTCAACCCAACTGATTCCACTTTCGACAACAACGCATCTATCGACGACAAACTCTCCAAGCCGGGACACCTTAAAACAGGCACCAAGGAAGCCCCTGAACCGCCCAGCCCTCGTGCTTTCTGCTGACATCTGCCATCTTCACCGCCCCGGACCTGCGGCTGGTGACGGTAGAGGGGGTTTACATCCTGCACCCTCAGGCAAGTATGATTTCGATTTGGATGTTTCGGTACCTGAATCCGCATTGATTTTCAGCTCTCTGGATCGTCCCTCGAATGAATTGCGGGTATACCATCAGAACGTTCATGGGTTGAGGACCAAAATTGACGCGTTTTTTGTGGCAGTCTCGTAGGTAGAATATGATATAATTGTATTAACAGAAACGTGGTTAAATGATAGGATCGATTCGTCGCAACTTTTCGGATCATTATACAGAAATGATCGATCCCCGCTGAATAGTCATAAAACACGTGGCGGAGGGGTCCTGATTGCTGTTTCAACTAGGCTAACCAGCTATCTCAGCGAGTCGCCCATTTCTAGTCGATAGGAGCAGATTTGAATCATTCTGGAGCTTCTACGAGACACACTTAGTGTGGACGTAGTCTACATTCCTCCCGATCGAAAAAACGATTTCACAATCATCCGTGATCATGTGGATTCGTTAGGCTTAATATCATCTCAACTGAGCTCTCACTTTCCTGCGCTCTTATTCGGCGACTACAACCAAGCTGGATTACAGTGGCGCTTGGCGGGCAACGACATTCCAATGATTGATCCCTTGTTATCGCATATGCCGGCGGCTTGTTCTAGCCTTTTGGATGGATTTAATTTTCATGGATTCACTCAAGTTAATACTATGCTGAACCGGAATGGGCGCTTGCTCGATCTTCTTCTAGCAAATAATCCTGCATTACCGGGCACACTCCTTACTCTGCCAGTAGAACCACTAATCGGTCTAGATGCCGACCACCCTGCTCTCGTCATGAGTTTCAACCTACCCGCCCCGTTGTTTCATTCGCCGCCATCTGAGTCCTACTCTCTGGACTTTCGGCGGACCGATTACGCTGCATTGAATAATGAGCTTGCTTGAATTGATAAGCAATTTATTGAATCGACAAATAATGCAAACGACGTGGTTGATTTTTTCAGTTCTGCGCTGGAAAATGCCATTTTTCGCATTGTTCTAGTACGTCGCCCTCCGCAAAAACCACCATGGTCAAATCCACACCTACGCGTACTGAAGCGACAACGCTCTGCCGCCCTCCTTAAGTACTGCACTTCTCGCTCACCCTACTACAAACGACAGTTTGATTTCGCAAGTCATCGTTACCGCATTTATAACCGTTTCCTTTACAATCGACATGTAAGACTCACGGAAGCGAACCTGCGAGCGAACCCGAAAAATGTTTGGTCGTTTGTTAACTCCAACTTGTTCCATGTTCCTTGGAAACAACACAGCCAATATCGAAGGTGAGAAATGCAACCTGTTTGCCCAACGTTTTAGGCAAGTGTTCAACGATTTCTCCGCCTTGCCGACACAAGTGATAGATGCTACTATGGGGTTCCACGCATTACTGAAGATATGGTGAGGACTGCAATGCGCAAACTGAAGCTCTCGTTTGCCACTGGTTCTGATGGCATCCAATCATCAGTTTTAAAACTATGAGCAGACAGTCTTTGCCTACCCCTTGCAATGATCTTCGAGCTTTCGGCGCAGCAAAGTGAGTTTCCCACACGCTGGAAACTCTCGTATATATTTCCGATCCACAAAAAAGGAGATAAACGGGACATTGTCAATTACCGTGGTATCACCGCACAGTGCGCATGTTCAAAGGTATTCGAAATTATTATAAACGGTTCCTTGTTTAAGTGCTGTAAAAACTACATCGATTCTGATCAATACGGCTTTTATCCGAAACGTTCGGTTTCCACGAACTTGGTTCAGTTTACTTCTAACTGCTTGCGTTGTATTGATTCTGGATGGCAGGATGATGCTGCGTATATGGATCTGAAGGCTGCTTTTGATACAGTGGATCATGACATTTTGATGGCTAAGCTGGACATAGTCGGCATATCAGCTGCCGCTGTGGAATGGTCTTACTTGGTGAAACGCTCAGTACGGGTTAAGATTGGCACGTCGGAGTCGGAAGCTTTCACAAATAATTCGGGAGTTCCGCAAGGCAGCAACCTTTGTCCACTGTTTTTCTCGATCTTAAACGATGTCATCTTGCTATCACCACCGGTCCCGCCTCTTCTACGCAGATAATTCCAAAATTTACAAAACTATAAAAAGTCTATCAGACTGTTCCGACTTGCAGCATATGTTGTGTATTTTCGCCGATTGGTGCTCAAGGAATCTGATGGGCTTAAGCATCGAAAAATGCAACATAATATCATATCACCGGAAAAACGCACCAATCATCTTCGGATATGTCCTCTCCGGACAATCGCTCACTCGCTTTCAACACATCAAGCATCTGGATAATGGACTGACATGCATATTTCACTACAACGACATTGTGTCCAGAGATAATCGTCGGCTGGGCTTTATTTTTAAAATTGCTGATGAGTTTCGCGACCCGCTCTGCTAGAGGACACTTTATTGCTCACTCGTACGTTCCATCATGTGCTATTGTATGGTGCCCTTTCCAGGCCATATCTATCGCCAGAATCGAAGCAGTTCAACGAAAGTTCGTAAAATACGCTTTTCGCTTTCTCAGGTGGTGTGATCCTACGAACCTGCCTCCGTAAGAAGAGCGTTGCCGTCTGCTTAATATCGAACCACTTGAGGTGAGACTAAAGGCCACTCAGGCTTTGTTTGCTTGGAAGCTGTTCAGGGGTGAAATTTACTGTCCGGCACTGTTGTCACAGTTATATTTGTACGCTCCCGAGAGACCTCTTCGTCAACGTGTATTTTTGCATCTTGAGCCACAGAACAACAATTATGCACTCCACGAATCAATTCGAGTAATCAGCCAGCGTTTCAACGAGCTCTTCAATATGTTCGACTTCAACTTATCTGCTGACGTGTTTCGTCATCGGCTACTTGACTCTATCCGTACTTCTGGCCGTAACCAAGTAATTTAAGTTTTTTATTCATTTAGACATTTGTTGTCAGTTGAATTATTGTGATAAATCTATATATATAAAAATGAAATGCTGTCCGTTCGTGACAGCATAACTCACGAACGACACGATGGAATTACTTGATTTCTTTTTCATTTGATTCGTCTTGAATTCCAACAGGTTTTGAAATAAAAAATGTACGAAATTTTTCTGGGAGCGTAAAAAAAATCATTTAAATTAAATTTTCACTTTATATGGAAATATCATAATAAAAACAACAAGACCATCCATCGAGTTGGAAGGAGAAACCGTTGGAAAACTTTTATAATGGCGTCTTAATTAACAAAAAAGGACGAGAGAGGACGAATCTCTCATTGTTATTTAGGACTTTTTGAAAAATTATGCGAAAAACGATAATGCACTGGAGTCGATTGTATGTGCAGTTTTTTGCGTGGTGTTCATGGTTCACGAGAATACCGTTCACTTAGATTTTGTCATTAACGCGTTTAAATAATCACTTTTATTTGCTTTTACGGGTTTCTGTAAATTACGGGTTTGTACGCGAATTCTAGAGTTACTCAGTTGTTTTCAAGCATTTTGTTTCACCGCACTCATTCCTGCGTAAGCAACCTCACCCAAGTAACATTGCCAAACCAACTCAGTTTTACTAAAAGTTTTATGAAAGCCACCAGAAATCAATTCCGGTCTTATTATGCGGCACGAGATGCCAATAGGTTTCAATTTTAGAGTCGGGTTTGTAGAACCTACAGCTTCTTTACAAAAATCTTAAACCTTGACTTCTAAAATTCCTTTTATCCTATCAAGGGTTTAATTTTGACTTTGTAAAATCATAAAATGCTGTTTTGAAATACCGTCTTAGGACTCATTCATATTCATCTTATAATGGTCAGTTGAAAAAGTATTTTAAAATAATTTTGCTTCCAGTAAATGCATTAAACGGCTAATTGGCATTTTGAAAAGCTGCCAAGCGACGAGATAGTTTTATAATGTCCAAACTAATTATGTTCGATAATGAACCACCCGGAGCACTACAACCCTGACAATCCATCACCGTCTCGACAACAGCTGATCGACAGACAACAAAGGCTGTTGAACCATGCCGCACTACCCATGGCTATTGTCTGGATCAAAGTTTCGCTTCTAGCTGCAACCTTCAACCATATCACCAAGGCAGCAGATGGGAGCAGCGTATGTAGCCGATGGTCGGTCGTCGTCGAGAGCAAACTGTTCGAATCGCCGATGAACTGCCGATCAACTCCTTTGGAAAGTCGAGAGGGAGATTTGAGCAACCACGGGTCAAGTGATGACCAGTAAATCGTCACCGAGTCAGTTGGTTTCGGTCACCTCTACGGTTAGGAACAAATATTTTAATATGTTAGTTTAAGTTTGTGTTATTAAAGTTAGAACGTTGGCAAAATAAATGTAGTGTTTGTTAGTGTAAATTCGCGTTATGTGTTATTTGAGTGGGTTAAACCGAGGAACCGACTGCGCGTAAATAACTCCGTACCCCACGTACCGAAATTACTGCACCGGCGGTAATTTATTGCCCGATCCCCATCAGTGTTGGAGTCGGCACGGATGCTCCACTGCCAAACATCGAAGGAGGTAAGCCGGCTACCCAACATTTTGGTCCTTCGAACCGGATCCTAACCCGGGGATCAGTTGGAAGGAAAGGCTCCCACCGAAACCAACAGTACCAAGTAATCGCCATAATGCATGCGTGAAGAGGCCATCGTGGGGAAACAATCGATTCAACGCCATTGTACATCCAAGTGTCCTTTGGATCCATATCGCCATAGTTAGACGTTCAATAAAGGAACAATTGCAATTGTGTTCTTGGAAAATTGCGCCATCACCACTCAGGACAGTGGATAGAAGACGACCCATTTTGGAATTTGCACATCGTTAATACGAGGACATGCATGCAGTGTAATTTCGCTGGACTAGATCAATCATCTTTAATCATCTGTAACTACGCTGGAGCACCGAATCAGCAGATATATCTGCTTTCTCAGGTAATAATTAAATAGTTCGGTGTATGTCCAGCCGTAGTATTGGTCTACATTATACTAACGCCATCCTTTCGACGCATCTATTATAATTTATTGCATGGAGCGGAGCATTTTCGATGGTAACGAGGACTGAGGACAACCGATCAAGGAACGGTGAAGCAAAGCAACGGTTGTGCATTCCGCAGAATTCATCAAGCCTGGTTTGGTCTTCGAGGACGATTGCTGTGGACGGGAGCAGAAAAGGAAGCATTCCTTCCCGGTGAGTGAACTTTTTGGATATGTCACTGCCGAGCTAGGCCATTCAGAAATACACCATTTTAATTGAAATTCCCGTATATCCTCTTCAATTACCAACACGCAAGCCCTGCATTTTGAACTGCTCGTTAGAGCAAGTCTGCTGACCATCCCAATTTGCATCCTCGACTGGTTGTTGTTAACTAGTGGGTGAAACTGTTAGTCCTCCAGGTTAGTTGCACGGTATATGTCCTACCGAAGCTAGCCATACGATTGCTACATCCCGAATTTTCCTCTTCACGCTACCCCACACATACCCATTTTGGAGATTGAAATTGACTATGATAAAGGCGTTAATTTACCGATTTGCTGTGGAATTCGAAACAACTTTGGATTGGTTCTGCTGTCGGTATCAGGTAGGCTGCCACAGTATATGCCCAACCGAGGCTAGATTTCTCTGGATACTACATCCCGCTTTCTCCTCTTCCGTAAACTAAACTGAACTGAGTGATCCCCACCGAAGCAAGATTGATGTGATATTATTGGACCTTTGCTACTTTGGTTCGAGTTGGAATTTAAAACAGAACAGTTACCTGTTCTTCCAGGTCAGTAAAAGCGAGCAGTATATGTCCGCCGAAGCGAGAGGCTACACGCGGTATACTACACCACCACTTTCTTTACCGGTTGATCAACATCACATCATCATGCCACCCACAACTCGAAAGGCATCATCATCCCTGAAGCAGCTGAGGGTTCAATTGGACGATATAAAATCTTCGTTCGATGATATTTGGTCATTCATTAAGACATTTTCTGATGAAACCACTGGTACTCAGGTAGACGTGCGATTGGAAAAAATTGACGACTTGTGGGAGAGATTTAGCGAAAATTTGGTCGAGCTTAAATCTCATGAAGATTTTGAGGATGGGGAGAACTATTATGGGAAGCTACGGAAGCACTTGAGCGATCGTTATTACGAAGCTAAAACCTTCCTATTAGATAAAAGCAAGGCTCTTCGTGTCTCTCCAGAATTGGAACAGTCCACCCATGAAAAACCGCTGTCAGGTGCTGTCGATCATGTTCGGTTGCCGCAAATAAATCTACAAACGTTCAATGGAGATATTGATGAGTGGCTAAGTTTTCGTGACCTGTTTACTTCCCTCATCCACTGGAGGACTGATTTACCGGATGTGGAAAAATTTCATTATTTGAAAGCGTGTCTTCAAGGTGAACCCAAAAGCCTCATCGATCCTTTGAAAATTACCAAAACCAATTACCAGATTGCGTGGGATACGCTGGTAAAAAGGTACAACAACAACAAGTTGCTAAAAAGAAGCAGGTCCAAACTCTTTTCAAGCTTCCGACCCTCTCCAAGGAATCCGTTGTCGAGCTACGTACGTTGGTAGAAGGTTTTGATCGAGTTGTTCAAACCCTTGACCAAATCGTAGAACCTGCTGAATATAAGGATCTGTTATTGACAAACTTGCTCACGATACGATTGGATCCATCGACTCGTCGAGCATGGGAAGAACGTTCAGCCCCAAGGGAAAGGGATTTACTAACGGATCTCATCGAGTTTCTGCGTCAACGAATCCAAGTACTAGAATCTCTTCCGTCTCGGCAGACGGAGTTCAAGGCCATTAATCATCAACAACCACAACCGAAACCGAGGGCTGCAACAATCAAGACCAGCTACACTTCGGTTCAGTCATCCGGAGGAAGATGTGTGGCTTGCAAGGATAGCCACCTTCTATACCAATGTTCCGCATTCCAAAAACTTTCTGTGGCGGACAGAGATTCTCTGCTGAAATCTCATGGACTTTGCCGGAACTGCTTTCGATCGGGTCATCAAGCAAGAGATTGTCAATCAAAGTTTTCCTGTCGAATCTGCAAGAACCGTCATCACACTCTGGTTTGTTTTAAGTCGGAGAAGGATACTGCAACGGTCGCAGCGGTTGCCAGGGGCAACCATCCTTCAAACTCCAAGGATTCCCAAGGTTCCTCTGGATCCAGTTCCATTCAAGTTGCTAATGTGGCGACTGCCGATGGTTCCGTATGTGGTACTTCGAATCAACTCACGTCACAAGTGCTGTTAGCGACAGCGATAGTCATCATTGAGGATGACGTTGGTACAAGATATCACGCCCGTGCTCTTCTTGATTCTGGTTCAGAGAGCAACTTCGTTTCGGAACGATTAGCCCAAAGGATGAAGGTCATTAGAACTAAGGTCGACGTCTCGGTTCTTGGTATAGGACAAGGGAGCCGTCAAGGTGAAACATGCAGTCCAAGCGGTCATACGCTCGCGAGTTTCAGATTTCTCCCGAGACATGAGGTTCCTGATGCTACCCAAGGTGACAGCAAATCTTCCTACAGCGTCAATAAACACGGAACGGTGGATTCTGCCAAATGAGATTGAATTAGCGGATCCTGCATTCTTCACGTCCAAGGAAGTCGACGTTGTGCTAGGCATTGAGGCTTTCTTCGAATTCTTCGAAACGGGGCGAAGGATTACAATCGGCGAAGGTCTACCAAGCCTAACAGACTCTGTGTTCGGTTGGTTGGTATGTGGAGGTTGTTCAACTCCCAGCAAATCTCTTCAAGTTAACTGTAACTTCTCAACATCCGAGGATCTGGAAGAGCTAATGGCACGTTTCTGGTCATGTGAGGAGGCGGAGTTTACGGACGCCTATTCTCTGGAAGAGAAAAGGTGTGAAGAACTATACAAAAGTGGAGTCAGGAGAGATCTAGATGGCCGATATACTGTTTCCCTACCCAAAAACGAGGACGTTTTTTCAAACCTAGGCGAGTCACGGGACATCGCATACCGACGTCTTCTCGGAACAGAAAGGAGGTTGGCAAGGGACGCTGACTTGCGGAAACAATACGTCGCGTTTATGGACGAATATTTGGAACTAGGACACATGCGCAAGGTCGAAGAATCTGCTGAGAACCCGCTAAAACGGTGTTTTCTACCCCATCATCCGGTGGTCAAGGAAGCTAGCACCACCACCAAGGTCAGAGTTGTCTTCGACGCGTCATGCAAAACGTCATCCGGATTGTCCTTGAATGATGTGCTGCTGGTAGGGCCAGTTGTACAGGAGGATTTGAGGTCAATCATCTTACGCAGTCGAACTAAGCAAATTCTCATCGTATCGGACGTGGAGAAAATGTTCAGACAGATTGTAACATGTGTGGAGGATCGACCATTTCAGTCCATATTATTTCGATTTTCTCCGGATGAGGACGTCGCAGTGTATGAACTCAACACCGTCACCTATGGAACCAAACCTGCACCATTCCTAGCAACCCGAACTCTTCGACAGTTGGCTGCTGACGAAGAAGACCATTTTCCGCTAGCGGCAAGAGCAGTCCGAGAGGATGTCTACATGGACGACGTCATCACTGGAACGGACGAGTTAGAGGCAGCTATCAGTCTCAGACAGCAGCTGACAGACATGATGCTGTGCGGTGGTTTCAAGCTCCGGAAATGGGCTTGTAATGTGCCCGATGTTTTGGAAGGTGTACCCGAGGAAAATTTGGCTATTAGAGATCCAAAGGGAATCAATCTGGACCCTGAACAATCCGTCAAGACGTTAGGATTAACGTGGATGCCCATCACCGATACCCTTCGATTCCAATTCACTGTTCCTCCGTTAGATCCTAATGTTCCTTTAACAAAACGGTGCATCCTGTCAATAATCGCAACGTTGTTCGATCCACTTGGCTTGATTGGCGCCACGACATCGTCTGCCAAGATATTTATGCAGCAACTTTGGACGTTGCAAGACGAGAAGGGAAATCGGTTGGACTGGGATCAAACAGTACCTTCGATGGTGGGTGAGAATTGGCGGAAGTTTTACGAAGGCCTCCGATTACTGAATACTATTAGAATCGATCGCTGCGTCATCTTACCCAAGGCAATTTTAGTGGAAATACACTGTTTTTCGGATGCTTCGAATAAGGCGTACGGTGGTTGCGTCTACATACGAAGTCAAGACTCCAGTGGAACAATCAAGATACGGCTCCTATCATCCAGATCCAAGGTGGCACCACTCCGTTGCCAGTCCATTCCACGATTAGAGCTATGTGGAGCTCTTCTATCATCCCAGCTATACGAAAAGTTAAAAACTCTACGCGTTTGGCGGTTCAAACGTACTTCTGGACGGATTCAACATGTGTCCTGCGTTGGATCGAATCTCCACCAGCAACGTGGACCACATTTGTTGCCAACAGGGTGGCGAAAATTCAAACATTGACGGAAGGATGGAAATGGAACCACGTGCCAGGTACAGACAACCCAGCGGATCTAATATCTCGTGGAGTGTCACCCGAAGACATCGTCCACAGCGAACTTTGGTGGGAAGGTCCGACTTGGCTTAAGGAAATGCCAGATGCTTGGCCTGGTGGTAATGAAACGAACCCAGCAGTTGTAGAGGAAGAAAGGCGTCGCACCATAGTTGCGTGTGCGGTTTCACCAGTAGCAGATTTCAACCAAATGTACCTCAACAAGTTTGGGTCATATTCGGACTTGGTTAGACGAACGGCTTACTGGCTTCGACTCATGAAACTGCTACGAAAATCAGCAGCTAATCGCTCTGCAAACGGATTCCTAACTACTGCGGAACTGAAATTAGCCGAAAACGTCATTCTTCGAAACGTCCAACGAGAAGTTTTCGCAGAGGAATGGAATTCCTTATCGAAGGGAGAGTTCGTCACAAGAAGATCACCGTTGAGATGGTTTCATCCGTTCATTTGTAAAGATGGACTTATCAGAGTTGGAGGACGACTCAAAAATTCCGAAGAACTAGAGAGCACTAAGCATCCTATCGTTTTACCTGCACGACACTCGTTAACTCGGTTGATTTTGCGATACTATCACGAGAGATTATTGCATGCTGGT